>JARYHS010007963.1:343070-379458 GCA_031002005.1 Vandiemenella viatica
TTTAAGATGGAAGTAAGGTACAAAAATTTTGCTATGAAAATAAATTTAGATTGTACAAACTTTCCTTTTTGGGCCATAAACACGAAGAAACATTTCTCACAAAGAATTCATACCTAATGAAAGCACGTCCAATGCTGACATTTTCGTTCTTTTATCACTATGTCTGTGCTGGAAAACCGAAATAATATCATTCATCAATTATGTCCCATTAAAATTTTCCAGATCTGGACGTAAGTGTCCACAAACTTTGGAAGTCAGAATCTTTCACTGATATTAGGGCCAGCGACACTAGCCGACAATTTATAGATTTTTGTGGTAAACGTTTTGAAAAAACCACTGTACGTCTAGATGTGAAATTGAACATTAATTAGCTTGCCCTAATAATTCAATCTATAGATGCGTCATTAATACTTTAGAATTGCAAAAAAAGTAATAACTTTTATTATTTTTATTAGCATATGTATGTAATGCCATGAGTGATAATGGTTCGTTTTGAAAATAATTTTCATTCAACTTATGAAAATAGTGGTTGTGTTCCGATTCCACCAACAGCTAAATTTTGTAAAATACGACTATCACATGTACAAGAAAAGAATGTCCATTACAACTAGCTTCCGCAATCACAATTCATAAAGCTTAAATTTAACATAAAATAAAATTACCGGTACTGTAAATATTGGAGAAAACGAAACTTATGTTTGTTTACCATTTGTTGGGTTATAGAGAGTAAAAACTTCAGAAAGTCTAGCATATACTGGCGATGAGGCATGGAAAGATATTGCAATAGGTATGAAAAGTTGTGCATGGAAGCGAAAAGATGACCATGACCACAAGCTGGCACTCGATTTCAGGCACAAGGGTGTGGGAAGATTCTCTTTTTAGGTAAGGGTGTCAGGGATTGGAATGAGTTACCAAAAGAAATGATGAATAATTTACCGAAAACTTTGAAAGAATTTAAAGATAAAATTTGTAGAGGGCAAATGTAGGTGGGTGCAGGATAGGGGGAAGATGGGTGTGTAGGGAAATTGCCACCGGAGCCTGTGCTCCATTGCAATTAAATTAAATAGAAGATTTTCTTATGACAGAATAAGTAATATAAAAATTCGAGTATGTCAAAGTATAGAAAACAGGAGGAAACTTGAATAAGAAATTTTTTACCTGATTAAAAAAAAAATAATTAAATAAATTGATATTTTAAATATTTAAAGATTGCATCTTATTGCAAATGTGCCTAATTTATTTTCAACAAACTAAAATCACGGATTTTGATGATAGTAATTTCTTTAATTGTATATAATATTTTTATTACAAAACTTCGCGAGCCACCACAAAGCCGTACTTCTAGCTAGTAGATAACGATTTAAATTGAAATACAGAAATCGGTGGTGGAGTGTTGTATTCTTCTAGTGCAGTAACTCTGTTTTGTTTTAGAATCAGCTGATTTGTGCTGTAATGTTTATCTGTCGTGTGTAGAGGAAAATGATAACCTGGAGGTGACTAAACAAAGTGATATGGAGCCAATAGTGGGTGTCTACATTAAACAAGAGGTTGGTTTGTGACTATTATGTGCTTGTGGAGCTTTGATTCTGTGATTTCTGTATCCTCAACAACACTGGTTGTTTTGTGACTTCCTGGTTACGGTATTGCAAATGTTTGTCGTTACCTTTATACATTGAACCCAATTCTTTTCCTTGATACAAACAATCCCTTGATTTTCCATATATACACTGGATAACTGTTTGTCATTTGTGTAACTGATACAAACACAATAAACCCGTCACTGATGTACACTTTAATACTGTGAATAAATTTAGCATTTGTGTTGAATTTGCGTGTTGTTGTCTGAACAAGTATTTTGTTACTGTTAGTATGGGTGCTGAAATTCCTTACTTCTCAGTGACTTACTTAAGTCGTTTCTGTCACAAATTTATGACCATTTTCAGATTATCTTGTAAAAGCTGCACTGAACCGAACACACTGCCAGTGACCGAAATACAGCAGTGTATAGTATGGAGAAACCGTGTTTATATTGATCGTATAAGCTGCAGTGGGATTCCTGGAAATCGCGATACTGCTAGAACTACTTTCTGCCACGCCGAGTAATAACTGCATAGTACTTTCTTAATCGTAACTAAGACATGTTATGAATGATTCAAGCAGTAGTTCTACTGAAAAATTTATTTAACCTAACTTTGCTTTAATGGCTGTATTCCCAATTAGGGTTTAGCTAAATACGTTACAAAATAGTAATTTAATTAACAAACAAAACTTCACAGTCTAACAAGACAAGCACTGATGATACAGATATAGAGAGCTAAACCAAATTTTGGCGATATTTGTATGCAATTCCAAAAATGCCAGATTAGGTCTAGAGTTTAAAAGTAGCTAAACGAAACTCTGTATTTCAATATCTTCACGCAAATCAAAACCTTCATGATCACTTGTAGAGCTAAAATAAGCTATAATATAACATTTAAATTTAATATGACAAACAGAAGTCACTTTTAACTGTAATAAAAACAAATTACAAACCAACAACAGGGCAGTTTCAGACAGCTAAACGAATGAAAAACTTATAAAGACTCCATAAATCCAGATAGATGCAATAGAAGCAATAGTAATCCCAAACCCTTAAAGATGCTGCAGTAAATTTCATGGAATCATAGCAATATGTGTTTATTTGTATTCCTATTTTATTTAATTTTGTACAGCTAAGGAGGTTTAGCAATATATATTGTTCCAAAACAAAGAAAACCATATTCAAACTTTTTTAATTATAAATTAATTTTATTGAGCCATTTTTAATTGCCAGTTGACAAAGAAGATGTGACATCGTAATGGTAATCTACGGTATTGCTGCAGTTAGCACTGATGGTCTTGTTAGTGTAGACTTAACATATGTTATTAACCCTGCACTGGTCACGTGGATTACATATGTAGTCCACTCAAGCCATTTCTAATGGGACTTTTCAGAGCACGACTACTGCAGGGTTAATTCGTACTATTTCTTCATAACTTAATATAGCCTCTCAGTAAGAATCAGCTGCTATGTCAGCTTTACTCTTTCTAAACCTACGTTTAAATGTGGATACTTGTGCCGGAACTTGTATCGGGATTTGTACGTTTGACAAGTAGCGGCACTTTACCTTGCACAAACAGCTCATATATTTAGTATACATTGAAGCATCGCATACAAATCCCTCATGAATTTTGTACGTGGTCATTTTACCTCTCACTCGTATCTCCTACACATGCATTTGCATTAGCCAAACTTATCAGAATCAAAAACTCAAACACAGAAATTAGTAAAATATAGCATAAGTGAAACGGTGCCATTATTTGTTTCGTTCAGATTATGTTTTTTTTACAAATTTAGTTCTATCATTAATGTGGCGTAAGCGCTGTTTTTCTTATCTGCATGGAAGTTGTTATTGCCACCAACCATCTTTTATTTCCTTTTTTCAGTAGCGTGTAAGAACAGATATTTAAAACAAAGAAAATCTTCCTGCTTAGATGACATTTTTAATGACTGAACAGTTAAAATAAAGATAATGACATTTAATAGTATAACAGCATTTGATACTTGTGTATGCCGATGTAAACACCTGGTTAATACTCATTCAGGTCGATGAAGACCTCATACAAGAGCAGATACAAGTTCTAAAACAAATTCCAATATGTATTCAAAATTTGTACCAGATGTAAATGTAGCTTAATGACTACCACAGACTTGATATATAAATGGCCTCCTGCATGCATTTTCTTTTTACTATTTTTACCGAGCGTGGTGGTGTAACGGTTAGCGTCCTGGCCTCGCATTCGGGAGGAAGGCGGTTCGAATCCCCGTCCGGGCATCCAGATTTGGGTTTTCCATGGTTTCCAAATTCACTCCAGGCAAATGCTGGGATGCTTCTTTGAAAAGGCCATGGCCCAATTCCTTCCCATTCCTTGTCCCTCCCCCCCCCCATCCATTCCCGTCTTGATAAAGACCTTGCTGTTAAGAGACATTAAGCAGTTGTTATCACTTATTCTTTTTGTATTGTACAAACTTAAAAGTCTCACTTGTTATCACTTTATATTATTATTGAAGATATTTCTGAGGATATGATATAACAAATGTTGAAGCTCAATCTTAAAGGATAACTGTCTGAAATTCCAAGACTCCGAGTCAATATCATAATAGACCTGACAGATAATCCTCTTTTATGTATCACACCATTATTTAAATTAAAAATTGATTTTTTGACAGTAAATCAAAACTGATGTTTGTGAATTTAATTAACTATTGTTTAACTGTGTGCTCTCTGGCATATCCCTTAGAGTGAGTAACATTTTATAGTTACTTTCATCAAATAAATAGAAATTGTGGAAACATGTTTTAAGTAAATATAGGAACCAAATCCAGTTTTCTTATAGATAATTGTGGAATTTTTTTCCTTTGATCACATTTTTCACTTAATAATTTGTGGCAGTTAAATTTTAATATAAAAACAGAATATACCTTGCTTTAATTTTGGAACTCCTGCTACACATCTCTCTCTTCCTTTGACAGAAGATTCTAAGGAACAATCACACTTGGGAGTGTTTTCTAGTGTGTATATATATATATATATATATTTTGTTTTATGGTAATATGTAATAAGCAAGTATTTATGATGTATATTAATTTTTCTTATTTAACAATTATCTGTTACCTTAAGTTTCTGATATTATTCCATTTTGCTGTATTAAATTAATTTCAATTATTTTCATTTCTCATTTACAGTGTGTAACTATAATGTGTAATTCTTTTGCTTTTACAGATTGTGTTAGTTGAAGCTGAGGATACAGGTTTGGTACCTACTCCTGATCGGTAAGTTATTTCAGTTTCATAGTAAGTAGTTACTTGTATTGTAAAACAACGGAGTGTTGTATCATTACTTAGGAACGTGACTGAGAAAGCAAGGCTCATTGTTTACGTGGTTTCATCTTGCTGTATGCCAGTCTTCCTTTTACTGAGCGTAATAGACGAGAGCATTTTTAAGGTTAAGGGTACGATTCCCTATCTGTCCATTCAGATTTTCTTTTTTCTCATTCTCCCGAATCATTCACACTGATTGCTAAGTTGTTTCTTTAATATGATAATGGAACTCCCATAGCTTATACTCAGATCACTCTCTGCTCTCATAATATTTTCATTTATAATCTGTAAGGATTCAAATTCTTTCCCTGCCTTTCACTAAACCATCTAAATTTTGGAGCATTATTTGCCAGTATGTCCACTTACCATATGACTGTTTATATGAATAATTAATATACACTATAACGGTAAAGACCAGTCACAGTTGTTGTAAGACTTGATTCTCATTAATTATTTTATCTGTCTATGGACAGGTACCTGGGTTTTCTACTGTTCAATGGATTAGGTCACCATGGTCATAATTTAGTCTGGTCAATATAAAAATTTTGTGCCACAGATATGGAATAGCGAAAAGTATTATACTGCAAGCACTTGAACCCTTTTTATTGTCTTGGTATAAATTGCACACATGACCACCAACCAAATTTAATAAAGTTAGTTCTAGCTGAAAGGGACCACCCCCTGCCTATCTAACGCCATGTTAATTTAAGCAAGTATTTGACCCATTTGTGAAAAAACTGTTTGATGCAGGACCTAAATACTTTTTCTGAGTCTTACATGATGCTAGTAAAGTCAATTGTACTAATATCTACTTTATAGGTTTTATAGTTTTTAAGAAATAATTTTTAAATTTATAAATAAAAATATTAAGTTTTTTCTGCAGAAATTGCAATATTAATGCTTGTAGTACCAGAGGTGGCTTTGTATGTTATGCAGAGTCTCTGAAAATTTTATTCAATTATCTTTAATAGTTTCTGATATAATGGGGCATATGTGCTGAAAATTTTAGTTTGTGGGGAAACTGACTTTAAATAAAATATTTTAAAATATATTACTTACAGTTAGAACTGTCCTGCTCCATATGATGGCCCTTCTTTGGTCTCTGGCAGGTCTTTCAGATTCTTTTTCACCTTCCTAGATGTCTGTGTTGCTTTTTTTTGGTCATATTAGATGCAGACCTGTTGCCACACAGTGATCATATTTTCCCCAGGTTTAATCCACAGCTTTTCCAGAACCCAACACTTCCCAATATTACTACAATTGAATGTAATAACAGCAACATGAAACCCTATTTTCATTGTATGCATGCCTACAAATACAGTTTTAGGAAAGGTTCCAAATTATGCTGTTGAAACATTCAATGCAGACATTTTCTTAGAAGGTCGGGATCAGCTAAATCTCTAAAAATAGGTTTAAATCCAGTTGTCTGAGACCTATTGTATTTGCACCAAGAATTTTCTCCCAATAGACACAATCCATGATATTGCTTATCATCAGCAGAGGACTTATGGAAGAATATGGCCCAAACATCTCTCTTCATTGCCTCCAGATTTTCTTTATTTCTTCTAATTGCCTGTCCATAGTTTTCTGTTACAGTTTTAGTTAAGCGACCCTGTCTTGTCAACAATTGTCTGTCTTCAATCTTTACCTCTCATATCAACAGTTAGTTTTCTCATTGTTCCCAAATGTTTTTGAATATGGCCCAAACATTCTATTTTATTAAAAATGGCATCTCCATATGGCTTAGAATTCACCACATTGTTGTATTCTTTACTGTCACCATCTCCCAAATATTTGGTGTACCGTACGCCTCTTGTTTCTATGGACAGATGAAATATTTGTAGCACTCCATAACAACTACTCATACCAACGTCATTGAACTACGAATAATTTCCTTCATATGTTATCCATATCTTGTTACTTTGTTTCTCTTTTTTAAATTTTATTTGAGGTAGAATGCATTGTTTTGCATGGAAGTGACACACACCACTGTTTTGTTTATGCTTGTTTGTTATTCTAAGCATGTTTTCGTGCAGTTCAAGGTCAAAGCTGTCCCTTGTGAGAAGTGGTAGTGCGTTATGTACGGTCTCACACTGTGGGGCCACTCGTGATCTCACAAATTCGCATTGTGTTGATCAAATACACCATCTTGCGAGAAGGACTCCTCATCGGTGATTAAAAATATTGTGGTAAACAAATATCTTTGGCACATGTTTACTTCGAATAACCCGTGGCAAAATGCACAATGATCTGTAAGGAACAATGCTGTACCAATTGCAGATGATATTGGTATAACGAGTCGGCTCTGAACGCACTCTGTACAGTATTATGAATGATCCTGTGGCCCATGCGCTGCTACCAGGATTCCATGGTGGGTGTACGAGTGACCCATTCGTACAGATTGTGATTTATATGCCACATGCGACCAGCCCATCCTGATTCTTAATATTTCTGATTGTTAATGTTTTGTTTTAAAGATACCTATAAATTTCTGGTTTTCTTGTATTAATGATTCAAGTAGTAATAATGAAGCCTTGTTTCTGGAACTAGGGAATTCATTGTTGTTGCGGCGTGTTAAAGGCTCGTTAGCTGGCTACCGCACAGTACAGTCCTAGAAGAGTTGGTGCCTGGAGAGGACGTGGTAGTTTATAGTTATGGCGTAGGGCGCTGAGGCATAAGCCTTGGTCGGTATAAATGGACAGAATGAGTGTTGTCAGTTTATTTAAAAAGTACTTTGTGAAGAATTTTCGTGTTTTTCATTTGCTTTGAAGGAAGCTACAAATAAACAAACTTAAGTGGATTTATTCTTATTGTAACAGTATTATCCGTCATTGCAATTGAGAAAGCAAACAGTATTTAAACAATAAAAGTGATTAAGCAAGTCAGGGCTGGCTTAAGGAATTTCGGGGCCGCCTGCAAAATTTGGTTTCGGGGCCCCCTACTTCTTTCCTAGATGTACTTTTGCCTAAACTTTTGATAATTTTGTGACTTTATATACACACACAAAAATAATATATACATAGAGCTCAAACAATGATTAAAGAGATGGACTGAGGTTTCTCTAAATCTGTGTACAAACGGGCCAGCAGTATATTGAGTATTAGCTGAACGGGACCAACTTCGCCGAGTCTTTGGTGTTATCAATGCATCTCATATGGATGTCCGAACTAAGTCCTGCTGCACATTGAGTCAAATGAAATTGTTTTTGTATTCAATTTTATAGCTTTATAAATACACTTTTTGTATACGACATTTCTTTTCTTGCCTTTCTTTGCTGGTACATATAGGTTTTTGGGACTGGAGACATGTGAGCAGGCATACACCTTTTAATTCAATAACTATTTACATGAAATATCAAAAGATGAACGAGTTTATTCGAATGAAATTACATAAATTGCTGAAACAGGTTCTGATCAATACACGCCTTTAAATATATAGGTCTATTGTAATTACATCAGGTACAACTTTGTCAAAACTGAATCCGATGAAGGATTTCTCTTGGAACTCCACGCCTCGGAAAAGTCTATTGTGAACACAGCTTATTAACATTCTAAATTTGTAGATTATTTACTTTAGCAGGAAAATTGTTTGTTAAGTAAGGACGAATTTTGAAGGGGATCATGGTGGGGCCCCCTCAAGCAAGGGGCCCCCCGTGACTGCGGTTCTTGTGGTAGCCTTAACCTGGCCCTCAAGCACATTTAGAGAGAGAGAGAAGAGGAGAGAAAGGTAACACTCTAGTTACATGCTCGTACTGATAAAGGGCCACATGTGAGAAGCGTGACCAGGATGTTGTAATATGAAAAAGATATGGTGGTCTGGTACATCTCTGCGTGGGAGCCATTCTCATTTCAGTAGATCAGCTGCTCGTGTGTTGCCAGCAGCCCATGTACAGACTCAGAGTGTGTCTGCACTTATACTACTTGTGTGAGGGAATCCGATATTTCCTCTTCTGCACTGTCATGAAGAGCGCCTCACACAATTGAAAGGTGACGTCATGGTCATATGTCGGCAGGGCCGCATTTAAGCATAGGCTACATAGGCTGTAGCCTAGGGGCCCGCATCCCAAAGGGGGGCCCGTATCCCAAAGGGGGCCCGCGCCACAAAGAGGGGGCCCACACAACAACCCTAGGCCAGTAGTAGAGCTAAAAAAAGTCGCCCATAAATTTTTCGGGCCAAATTTCGAATTGAAGCATCAATAGTCGTAAGCAGCCAGGGCCACTACCGGCAGGGGGGCCCGTACCACATGTATAGCCTAGTGGCCCTCGGAGCCTAATTGCGGCCCTGTATGTCGGTATGCAATTCTGAATCGTTTTAATACTCTCCGCCATCTGTTAAAGTTAGTACCTCTGTTGCTGTATATTAAAAGGCTTTTGCTCACCTTTTTGTACAACTTACTTTTTTCAGGATACGGAGAGAAGAAGAGGCATTACTTTATAACTGTGACAGGACTGCAAGCGTGGTGGAATTTCCTGCAAGTGAATCGCCACAAAGAAATACTTCCACACTGATTGCTGATACTATAGGAAGTGATTGCGTATCAGGCAGAAGCAATGAAACTGTGTCACATACCAGACCATTGCGATTCTCATGTGCTGTGTGTCTACAGAAATTCTGTGCGGCCATTTGGCTGATAAGACATAGTTTTGGCCACATCAGCCACGTGATTCCACCATCACATACCTGCCAACAATGTGGTGTTGTAATGCAAGATATGTTAACACTGTGCACGCATATCTCGCACCATAACACTGAGTCATTATACCAGCTTTCATGTACATTATGTACACAGAAATGTTTTTCTCGACATTCTTTATTGATACATGTTTTTCACCATTTATACAATGTCACATGTCCACAACATGTTTGTGCATGTTGCACCAGTGTATTCAAAGACTCAAGCACTCTCTACAAGCATGAAGGGAGAATTTCACATATTCAATTTATAAGGTAAGATATATTTTTACAGTATTCTTAATCTTTCATTTATAATATTCATGGATGTTAAGGATATAAAATGTTTAATTTCGTTTTTTATGCATATAAACCTGTTAGTATTGTCTTACAGCTTGTATTGGTTAAGGCATTAATAATTTGTGAATGAACCATTAATCTGTCTGGCTGGGGTTTGCCACTGTGGCAATAAATTAGATTGTTTGGCATATGAGAATATTTGATTGGAGAGTAGAATATCACTCAAACACATCATTCACTGTATGCTCTGATGGTTGCAAAAGGCATCTGTTCAAATTTCACAGTCATCTCCCTTTTTTCTTTTTACTTATGGCTTTACACCTCATCAAGGTCATTAGATGCAGGATAGGACTGGAGATAAGAAACATGAAGGAATTTGGCCATTGCCTACTGAAGGAAGCATTCGCCTGGAGTGATTTGGGGACACCATGTAAAACCCAAATCTGGATGCCCAGACGGGGATTTAAACTGGCATTCTCTCGAATACGAGGCCAGAGCGTTAACTGTTCACCCACCACTCTCAATTGTTCTCAATTTTTGATTGAGGTTTTCAGTAGTAGTACTACATAGTGGCAGGGAAGGCAAATTAAGAACACAGAAGTATTCAGAATACCAAAATGTTGTGCTTTGTAATAACTGGAAATTCAGAAAAGTCTACTTAAAAACTAATTTAGACACAAGTTTTAAACAGCAATTAACTGAAGGCTCTACATGCAAAACAGTTGTAACTGCGTATAGTCTGAAAATAATGTCTATTTCATTGCATTTAAACAATAATTTGTCAATAATTCAAATACAAGTAATTTTCTAATCCCCACTCTAATGTGGTAAGGTAAAAACGAAATTTGTTTGATACTACAACTCTGCCTACCCAGATACCAACCCATGTTCCGAATCACTATACCACTGTGACAACTAAATATTGCTGGCAATGCTGACTATATATACTAAATTAAAGGCATAGCTTCGGAAACTTTTTGTTAGATCACTTGTGACTTGCAATTTGCATCTGATCCACAGTATTACCCTTTGAATTTGTTATTTACCCCTTAACTGCCATGACCTTGACATCTGGTAGTGTCCTTGTGATTATACCAGAAGTACATGTAAATATGTTTCTTGGAGAGCCAGGGAGACTAAACAATGTGGCAGTAAAGAATTCTAACTGCTATCTTCTTCTGCTAATATACACATAAAATGAAAAATAAAAATATGACACATTTTGTAATAATTTATTTTTTTATTAGCCACAAGACATTTACATAATACCAAGGGCGTATCCAGGATCAGAACTAGAGGGGGACAGGATTTGAACTAGGGGGGGGGGGGGCAACTCCTATTGGTTTCAAGGAAGTGGGGTGGGGGACTGTAACATGACATTACAAAATCAAACTCAAACCTATTCAGGAAACTATTTTTATCATTGGTTAATATAGTAACCCAACTACTTAATAGAAGGACCTACTGTGTAGTTAATTAAGATCGTAAGTCAGTTAGTTTTTTATGTAAACATTAATTGTCTCGGAGTTTCAATTTCAGTAATTTTGTTTGTCAATATCTCATGGTGTTCTTTCACGAAATTTCGATGCACACTCATCAGACATAATCTAGTCAATCTTTCTCTCCCAAAGTGCTCCTGAACTAGTTCTTCACTCATCGAAGCGTACTGAAGGCAACTTAATTTTCCTTCTGGGGGGGGGGGGGCAGCAGCCCCCCTCTGCCCCTCGCTGGATACGCCTATGCATAATACTCTCATCTTTCAACATATGCTCAGAAGTTCTGTCCTCAACAGTAACTCGCACTTGGCAGCGTCGTTGCAGGATATCGCCAGCAGCTTCAGAGACCCTCATGGGATATTCTAATCCATTATCAACAAAAAGAAATCAAGGCATATTAATTCGAGTGATCCTGCATACACTGTACCCTTTGCATTTACTCCAAAACATTATCTAAAACCTAAAAACATTTTTACTACCTTGTATTTCTCCATGAATCTGATTTTTCTTTGTGCAGCCTGCATAAGTTTCAAGTTTCTACAACCCCCTATATCTAGAGATGCTCTACTTAGAAACTGCAGAAATAATTGTTAGAAAATCTGATGTCTTATAGGACTTCCCGGCTACAGCTAAACAAAACCAGAAGTGTTATAAATCAAGGAGGGAACACTGAACCATGATTTTTGAAATAATTTATTTCATTTGAAAATTCTTATTCCAAGGAATTTTTTCAACGGCCCCAGTTGAATTTAGCATGCAACTGCCAAAAATTGAAACACGTTCTCCTTAGCTGGTTGCGCTCTCTGATCAAACCATCCAGATTTACAATTCATATGTTTCCTGGAATCACTGTATACATTACTAGAGATGGGACTTCTAAAAGGCCACTGCCAAATTCGATCCCTATTCATATCCTAACTACTTTATTGACTCTGATGACAAATCATTAAGTTCATTGACTATGTTTTGTGTATGGTGAAATCAGTTGGAAAAGTATTATGGAATAGTTCTAAAGAAAAAGTTTCAAATTTTTTTCCTCATATCAGCAAGTTATTTCATCATTTTTGCTACTGTCTTGTACAGTTATTAGATTAGTAAGATGTTTTAAGGAATTATTGATAAAACTGCTATAGATTGTTTGAATTTAACTGCTGCTAAGAGTAACTATACCTTTAAAAGCAGAAGGCTATAGGAAGAAATGTTCTGGGAAAAGCAAATCAGTATTGCTTTTCTTATGCTCACTATATTAAATAATTAATATATTGTTATTTTATTTAAAATTTCCTTGAACAGTAACCACTGACATGTTCTACCAATATTTGTCTTATATTCACAGGTTTATTTATTTATTATTATTTTTTTTTTTTTTTTTTAAATGCTTAAAAGTTCTTGGTTGCTCTTTCACTGATTTAACAATTACACTGATTGAAAAATTCAGACATTGTTTGCATAGGAAAGTATGGCTTATAATACATTATTATTATTATTATTATTGCCGAATTCTCCCAATAAAAGGAAGATGTTAAGGTAATGACTCAATCAAGTTTTCTTTGAGTTCTTCTTGTTGTTCCAATAGGATTTCATTCATTCCAAGAAAGCTTGTTTGCATTCTTGCGACCACTTTGGTCGGTACTGTTTTTGTTTTGGTTGCTCAGTTATGACTTTCCATTTGTCTGCTTTGTGTCTGAAGGTCTCTCTTTCTTAAATGTCTGTTGCTCCTGTATTTGGACTTATAAGATTCTTCCGAATTTCATTCAGCCGAGGTGTTGGATTTTTAGATGAAGTTACATAATCTATTACCCTTTTTGTCAATCGATTTTCTGGTAACCTGTTAAGGTGACCATGCATTTGCCTTTTCTTAACGACAGATTCAATGTTTGTTGTTTTGATTGATTGTAGTCTATAACCATCTTTATTGAGTCTTGATCCTAGAATTTCTCTAATGATTTTTCTCTTCACTTGTTTTATTACTTCAAGGTCATGTTTACTGTTAAGTGTTAACATTTCACTTGTATGGAGGACTTGGTTTTATGACTGTGTTGTAGTGCCGAATGTTGGTCTATCTTGATATGGATTTTTTTGTTGTAAAGATTTTGGATTAATCCTAAAGCTTTTGCTACTTTTTGGAGGCGATTTTGCTGCTAGATTTTCTCAAGGCCTGTCGGTTCAATGACTTATCCGAGATATTTGAAGTATGGGACCCTGTTGGTTTTACCATATTTGGTTCTCAAACATGCTATTTCTGTCTTTGAACATATGAATTCAGTTTTCTCGAACAAGATTTGTAACCCTACTTTGTATGCATAATCTATGAGCATCTCAAACTGTTTGATGGCAGACTCTTCATCTTCTACTAGTATGGCAAAATCATCCGCAAAAGCGGATTATAAATAATAAAAAAAAATCCAAAAATATTTTATAAAATAGTTGTAGAGGTTCTTGCCGCAATGTTTTTGTCTCTGGCAGAATTTTATTTGTACACAATAAATTCTAGTTTCTTTTTATTATATCACAATGACGTATGTTTTTGGTATAAGCTTTAAATAAATCACTTCTGCTGTTATTTAAATGTATATATATTGCAAGCTACTTTCAGAATCGCCATTTTAGTTTTTGATTAATTATCACAACATTGCTTAGCTTTTCCAGTAAAATTGTAATTTATTGATGGAATAACAATGGGAATATATTGTTTTTCTTAGGTTTACTGATGTGACTCGAAACAGCAGTGATTCTAGTGAGCAGCAATGTTCCTCAGTTCAGCGAATTGGCAACAGCAAAACGAATGTGAATATTACTACTTATTCTTGTAATAATCAGAATAACATTCAAAAATGTTCTGCCTTCGAACCATTCTCCAATCTGTTTCCACAGTCTGATAAAGTGAAAAAACAGAACAGTATTTCTACAAACGTGTGGCAGTTTGCATGTGAATTTTGTGGAAAAACATTTGCTCAGTATAGAGGGCTTTCGTGCCATAGAAGAATACATACAGGAGTGCGGCCATTTACTTGTGAAGATTGTGGAAAGTCATTTGCTAAATTTAGCAAACTTGAAGACCACAGAACAATTCATTCAGGTATACGGCCGTTTGTGTGTGAACTTTGTGGAAAAACATTTGCTCATTCCAGAGGGCTTTCATGCCATAGAAGAATACATTCAGATGAACGGCCATTTACTTGTGAAGATTGTGGAAAGTCATTTGCTAAATTTAACAAACTTGAAGACCACAGAACTGTTCATTCAGTTATACGGCCGTTTGCGTGTGAATTTTGTGGAAAAACATTTGTTGAGTCTAGAGGCCTTTCAAGCCATAGCAGAATGCATTCAGATGTGCAGCCAGCTACTTGTGAAGTTTGCGGAAAATCGTTTGCTTCGTCTTCATATCTCACTGTCCACAGAAGAATTCATTCATTTGAGCGGCCATTTGTGTGTGAAGTTTGTGGAAAATCTTTTGTTCTGTCTTACGACCTTAAGGTTCATAAAAGAATTCATTCTGGTGACCTTACAAGCTATAGAGTAACCCATTCAACCGAACGGCCGTTTACTTGTGAATTTTGTGGGATGTCATTTTCTCAGTCTGATGTCCTGAAAGGCCATAGAAGAACTCATTCAGGTGATCGACAGTTTCCTTGTGCATACTGTGGAAAATCTTTTAATACTTCTGTTAAGCTCAATGTCCATACAAGAGTTCATACTGGAGAGCGACCATTTGTTTGTAAAGTTTGTGGAGAGTCGTTCGTGATACCTAGTAGTCTTATAACCCATTTTAAGGTTCATACAGTCTAAATACCTAGTGTTTAGATGGTTGTTCAGTACAATTTTCATAGTACAGTCTCTTGAAACTGATGATATGAATTGTTGCTTTGAACACCAAGTTGTTAAGAAGATCATTTTTAAATCATTTAAAGCTTAGCAACATTATATATAAAAATTCTTTTGCTGCATATATTATAAACTTCAGATCTATAACAGTAATGTGGAAGAAATTATAAAGGTGAATTGCTTTTTGTGACAGAGCTTTGTCAATAACATTTCACCAGTCTTTTATTCCATAAAATATAAACGAGCTGCTTATATGAGCCAATTTTTTGTTTGGAGGCTCCTATTGATCTTGAAATTCGGAAAAGTTTATTGGACATTCATTTGGCATTTACTGGTGAAGTTTTAGCAATAATATTCACCTTAGAGCTCACTGAATAGTTCATTTAGCTGGCAGTTCGGCTGTGAACTTTTTGTAGATTAGTCTATAGTCTAATAATGATTGACAAGTGGAAAATTCATGTTGGTTATTGACCTGAAAGTTTGTTTGGCTTTGTTAATTGATACGGAAATTCATTATATAAAAGATCATTTCCTTTTGCTGTATGTTGAAATTTTTAAAATAATTTTATAGCATTTACAGCTAAATGAGGATTCGTCAGGTTTAAATGGGTTAAAATAGTGTGGGACATGCTGTTGTTCTAAGGATCTATACAGTTTATTGCATGTCTGTTGAAAAATATTTGCTTTTTTTAGTGTATTAATCTCTGTGACAATTGTTTCATTTTTAAATTTTTAAGATATATTTGTATATGATTATTATTTTTTCTTCTATATATCTCTGCTAAGTTATAAATAATCCATAAAAATTATTATTTGAAAATGGTTACTACTGTATATTTCTTTGAGTAAATATATATTAATTCTTATAATTTAAATGAGTATTATATGTAATTCTACTAATCGATTCAAATATTGGT
Source organism: Vandiemenella viatica (assembly GCA_031002005.1). Classification (NCBI taxonomy): domain Eukaryota; kingdom Metazoa; phylum Arthropoda; class Insecta; order Orthoptera; family Morabidae; genus Vandiemenella; species Vandiemenella viatica. The sequence goes on from JARYHS010007963.1 coordinate 359,180, forward strand.
ATGAGAATAAGAGTTTGTACTGAGGTGATCGAATTTGGATGTAGGATGAAACATGTTTTATTTCTCCACTATTTATAAGGTTTATGTAAATTTAGTATAAATCTTAAATGTAGCTTTTTTTACAATATTTGCAGTTCCATAGATTTCACTCTCTGATGTTTTGTGTATTGTTGAACGTGTTGATGTGTTATATTTCTACAAGTTTTTTTTTTAAATTTGAAATGAAAAAAAATGTTTGCTGCTATCATGAGAATTAATAAATCTGTAAAGTTTTTAACAGCATTTAGATTATTTCTTCATCATTTTTATAAGCACATCAAAATGTGTTTTGATATAACTGTATAGTTCCTATACATTTTGTTCGTTAAGTACAACAGTAGCTTTTAGACACAACCTCAGGTTTCATATTGTATAAAAATTGACTGGATTTTTTATAGTGTAGAATACCGTGAAGAAATACTTCAAAACACTTAAACATATTTTACACTTAGAAGCAATTTCATCAACCATTGGCTTTGATTCATTACTTTACTTCACCAGTTGACTAGTTATTCGTCTTAAATTCTTAATATCTATGTGCATTCTTGAAATGAATTGTGCATAACGTGTTACAAACTTATCATTTCTTGATAGAGTTATTGTTCTATGTTATATTAGGATACCAAAATGATGGAGAATTTTCATTGATGCAGAGATTGGTTTAACACTTTGATGGCTCTAGATGTATTAAGGCGTGTGGCTACTACTGCGCCCAGGTGCTCTAGACGTGTTTATGCGCACCCTTGTTGCTTCCGTCAGGTACTCTGGACGTGTATATACACGCCACCCCATCTGTGCTCTGCACACGTGTGAGCCACTTAGCGATCAGGTCAGGTAGCCATATTTCCACCCCGGGTGGTTGGTTGCTTTCCAACATTCAGCCCATGAGCGTTTGCAGCTGCGATCTTATTTGTATTGCTATTTTCATTATAGATTATGATAGAAAGTGGCAAGCAGCAATATTTGTACAAAGGAAGAAATCATGGAGATTCTTATTAGAATGATCTCTCTGGTATGGACGATATTGATGACCCTTCAGAAGGATCTCGAAATTATAGTCCCAAAGCCGTGTACATCAGCTGGTGAAAACAACCATCTGTCTCAACAAGAGGTGAAAATTCTTTAGAATCTAAAGTTTGAGATAGTGAGAGCAAAATGTGTGAAAGATTTCCACAAAATTAGCTGACCAAGAGTAATACATTTAATCATTTTTTCCATATCATAGCACTGCGACAAACACAAATGATATGATATAAAAGTGTTATCCAGAATTTCCGAGATCTTCCATATACTTTTGCTTCTAGTTGCCACTTCGCTTGTATTTCAGCCACCTTACACATGTGGCATTATACTAATGCATTTCTTTAATTAATTTCCTGAAACCACGTTCATCTCTGTCTGCGATTTCAAAAATGGCAGATAAGCATCCTCATTAATTTTTGTTCCAAGATCAGAAATATTGTTCGAGAAACCCACCTAAGGTGGCTTATGATGAGAACGCTGTTTAGTAAAACCAGAGCATCTCCATGTTTTAAGCATTTTAATAATGGTCGGGTATCTGGGGTACAAGTATTTCAGTCAACCTTTATCACAAAACAACTCCTGAAACGATTGCAAAGGTGCCTTAAGTAATCCGTGAGGACAGACAGCAGATAATAGATTAGGCCTTTAATTTGACTGTCATATGGGGACATGTTAACGCATTCTGGCCGATGCTCCAAACATGAGACCAAATGATGCGGTGAAAGTTGTTTCGCGTCTTTGGGACAGGATGCAAGGAGACCAACCCATGAGGTGTGCATAGGACTACCAGCATCTGCTGGAGACCATTCAACCTTCCCCTACAACTTCTTAACGGCTGAAAAAAAAAGCGCACCTGGTTCCAAGCAAAATTAAATCAACGATATATTTTTTATAAAAACTTGTAAAATTACCATAAGGAATTTCTATGCCTGATCAGCCTGCCAATGTGTCGTTTTGAGAAGACTGAGGGAATCATAATAGGCACTAATGGTCTACGATATGGAGTGGTTACAACACTATGATAACGTACTTGAACATATCCATCTTGTTGTGAGTAGCTTCCTAACAGTAACCTGACTCATTTCAAGACCTGGCCCGTTATTGAAACTACAAGTCCGCACAGACCTATAGAAGTAATATTTGATTGAAGAAACTTAAAAAAGGGATAAGTATACTAAAAAATTATGTTTTATTCGTTGTAAGCAATGATTGTAAGCAATGATTTACTAGCATGGTTAAATCCACAGCAGTAGGTTGATGTAATATGATACACAGATACTTAGTAATTATGTGAGTAATAAGAAGAGGTTATGTTTTTCAACACAGAAATGATTAAATATTTGCAATAAAGTTACATTTCTCATAAGAGTGTGTTATAATGCACATGTAAAAGGCTTACAAAAAACATGAGACTTAAAAGGAGTTAACGATTGCTTACAAATGTAGACTATATCTGTAACATTTTCTTCAAACAGATTCACAATGATGTGATGGAGTATCCTTGTTTCAGATGCATATTTGCTGTCTCTATCAGTGAAAAATATCATTATGACCTCTCAAAATGTCAGATCTAAAATAGTATATTCTTTCAGGTAAGTTAGTTGGAGTGAAATGATAACTAATTACTACAAATAATGTATTCAATAACAGATTTTAATTAACATTTATTTCTAAAGTATCTAAACTTGCAATCAACAAATAAAAATAATACTTCAACAATCAATTAATGTAGGACTTGTAATAAAGTTCACTATTATTGTAGGTCAACAATATACAAAATGAATAAGATAAACTGATAATCATTATGAACATTCTAATGCAGCCAAGAAAGAAATGTAATCTGTTTGAAATCGTAATAGTAATAAGAAATTTTTAATAATTACATAAAATAATAAATGACCAGATTCAGTGAAATTTAAATGCAGTTATAAAGTCAAACAGCATTTACGTTACTTCTACGATAAATATATGGAAAATTGAGAACTTAATACATATCAAATAGAATTATAACAAGTACACCATCAATTAAATCAAAATTTTAAATCCTGCCAAACATCGTCTAACTTCAGCAATGATCAGAAGAGAAAAGTTCCTTACTGAACATTAACTAAGAGATTAATTAAACAGTTATTTGCAGAACCTTTCAAACATTATGTTCAAACATTATATAAAGCATCTATAAAATTAATTTTAAAAAAACAAAACAATTGCTAGGGTAATGAATCTTCAAAATAATGTGACTGATACAATTTTTCTATTCAGAAATTTGGGAACATCCATAAACTACGTGGATCCGTCTATTGGGGGGGGGGGGGGGAGGGGCCGGTTGGAATGCTACACTGTGCTACATTTGGGGAGGGGTTTTCCGAGCTAGGCCACGTAGCTTTCCATTCATATAATTTTTCATAATTAGAATGAAGTACAGATTAAAAAGCCGCATGTGAATATTTATTTCCATCATTTAATTATCTCTGTATGTAATTTACGATCATTTGAAAGGAGAAAAATAGTACCAATTGTCTTACGGGGGGGGGGGGGGGCGTAGGTACAATAGCCACGTCGAGCTACATGGGGTAGAGGATTCACATGAGGCCAAAATTGAGCTACATGGTTTATGGTCGCTCCCATTCTCTCATCCCATGAAAGTATATTTGTAATGAAAATACTCCTAAGATAAATAATTTATAACAAAAATAACATTCCTTATAGCAACACGTAATCAGAAGTTAAAAGTAGAGAAAATAAGCAATTAAGTATAGAAACCAAATTAATGATCTCTCTGATCCCTTGAAAAATTTGATTGTAAATTTTCCCCATTTGGCCAGAAGAGGAAGTAAGTAATATATAACAAATTTTCGAGTTCCATTTTGTTCTTACAGACTCTGGAATAATTTTCTAGTCTTCACAGAAAGATGTTTATATGTTCCTGATTAAACATTTTGAATATATTTAATGACACCATTTTACCTATGTGTGAATAAGCAGCATAATTATTTTACAGTGTCCAAATTGTGAAAAGTATTATCAAGAATTCACCTATGTCTCCTATACATTTTCAGGTAATGAAAACACATAAAAAATGTCTACAAATTATTATTAGAATTAATGATGCAGCATAAAATCATCCTGTAGTAACTTAAAAAAACTAACAATATTTACAATCTATGCAGCTTTTTCAAATCAATGGATATAATTAATTTACACAAACATTACATGATGAATATAAATACTGCAAATCATATACCTGATACATTGTAAGGAAATAGAAATTTATTTAAAGAAACCTGTAATGCCGATTAGGATTCCCAAATTTATCAGACACTTTACACAAAAATTTCACAGGAAAGTAGTCATTACCCTAAATAAATCCTGTTATACTTGTTGACATAGACAGACTGTAAAAAAATGTTCACAAACTTCAAAAGGAATTAGAAATCCAACTAAATGAAAACACTGTTAACTTCCGATTCCCAAGTACATGGGCAGTCAACCAAACAAATCAGCTGATAACACTTAATATTTTCCACAAAAATAACAGCAGGAGAAGACTCAATTATGTAAACAATTTTTCACAATATTCAAAAGAAGAATGGTACCAACCCAACTGATTCAGTTGAACACAACTAGATTTTACAAGTGATTTAAACAAATATCTGAAAAATGGGAATATGCTAAAATGAATCGTCTCATGACCTTTAAGATCAGCAGAATACATAAATTTCTACAAAAATCACAAGAAAACAAGTTCACACAAATGATTCCACTAATGACTTTTAAGATCACCAGGTTGCGTAAATCAGAAATAATTCTACTCAAACATCGGAAGAAAACAGGTGCTAACACAAATGAATCCGCTGATGACTTTTAAGACTCCGAGAACTTTTAAATAATATTCCACATACATCACACAAAAAATGGGCGTTCTCTTAAATGAATCCATTTATGACGTTTAAGTAGACTAGTCCAATTAAATGATTAAGAAAGAGAGTATAATATTGAAAATTATTCATTCATATGATTAGATAATAAATTATTGTTTGAATGTTTCTTTACGCATTAAGAACGAAAACATATTCTTGACAGTTGCACATTCTTATAATAAGAAAAAGAATAAGAGATTGTTGTTGGCTGCTGTCTTCTTTGTCACCCGTCCGCACGTAACGTGCCGCTCCGGCTGAGGCGCCTTTGAGCACGATCATTTTACCGCCGCGCACATGCGTTGCGGATGCCTCTGTATGACTGTAGGGTACCAGGTACGCATAGTACGAGGCGTGCGTCTCATGCCGTGCACCGCACACTGCCTCGCACTGTGCGTACGCACCTCATTTTACCGCTGCGCACATACATTGCGCATGCCTCGGTACGACTGTACGGTACTAGGTACGCACAATGCGAGGCGTTCGTCGCATGCCGTGCGTCGCATGCCGTGCGCCACACACTGCCTCGCACTTTGCGTACGCACCTCATTTTACCGCTGCGCACATACGTTGCGCATGCCTCGGTACGATTGTACGGTAACAGGTACGCATAGAGCGAGGTGTGCGTCGCATGCCGCACACCGCACACTGCCTCGCACTGTGCGTACGCACCTAATTTTATCGCCGCGCACATGCGTTGCGCATGCCTCGGTACGACTGTACGGTACTAGGTACGCATAGTGCGAGGCGTGCGTTGCATGCCGTGCGTCGCACACTGCCTCGCACTGTGCCTACTGTAACGTTCCCACCCCTCCTGCTAATTAATTTCCGGCTAACTTATTAATGTTTTAACACTAGAGTGCACGCGCGGGCTACATATGTAGCCCAACGTGTAATATTGTGGTATATTTTTTAAACTTGGCACACTACATATTAATCGTCCCGCGTATTCCTCAAGTACTATCCCCCACCCCCGCCAGTAGCGTGTCATCTCTCGCGGCACACGGACTTCTGCATAAATTACCCTCGAAATTGATGGGCTACACCTGTAGCCCGCGCGAGCGTTGGAGGAAGGTAATTATTTAATATGCAAGTGACAAAATTGAGGTAAATATGATAAATTTTTTGTAGTAATACTAAAAGAAGTAATGTCTACAACTGTTTTTGATGTGTGTTGTTTGTGTTTATGGATTTTTCGTGTAACTTTATTATGTTTTGGTCATTTTTAGTTGGCGAGTAATGTGAACGATGCTCAAATACTAAAATGATTGCTGGAGGATGACAAAACGTAGTAAGGTATTTCTGGTCTATCCTCCACAATCATACCAAATTTGATGATTCAACTGGTGATGCTCTAAAACCTGGTATCATAGCATTTTATAACAACACAAAAAACGGCGTCGATGTTTTTGATAATATGTGTAAACAATACGACGTTACCCGAAACAGTCATTGATGGACTCTCATGCTGTTTTACAATTTTGTAAATATGGCGGGAATAAACGGTGTTGTAATATATCAGATGAACAACCCTGATATGAAAGTGACCCGTCGTCAATATCTTCAAGAAGTCGGATTCGATCTTGCTAGACCTTCTGTAGAGCGTCGTATTTCCCAGAAAAATATACTAAAAGGTATAAAACTGAAACGCAGACAACTTCTAGGACTGGCAGATCAACCCCCACAACATATTATGCCTATTCGGAGATGAGTTGTTGATTTTCTTTTTGCAACAGGGCTCAGGACCGCAGCACGCGCCAGTAATGCAGCAAATGTATGAGGCGCATTTGTAGCGAACATCAGTCAGTCGTCTGTCCTGAATGGATGCCAACGGAATTATTTATTATCAATGAATTTGATAATTGGTTCAATTACTTAACTGGAAACTCATTTTATAATAAATATTACGTTTCTGAATAAAAATAAGACAAAAGATCTCAAACCTTCCACAAACAGCTGATTTTTAAGAAGTTTATGATTATGTTGCAAATTATAATTAAGAAACAAAATTTTGTCAATTATATAAGTTATTATGGTAAAAATAAAGATGTTTAGTAATTATTTACTCTGTTTTATATATTTTTTAGTCCTATTCCGAAAATTAACTAACCCATAATTGGGCTACGCTTGTAGCAGGCGCGTGCGCTCAAGGAGTATTTAAGGGCGCGTGCACTCTAGTGTTAAGTATCGGACCTCTTAGCCGAAGATTGACTGCATTCACTCCATCATTTAATCCAGGTAAATGAGGTGGAACAATTACAAAGAAACAAATAAAATTTAGTTAGATGCACCACACTTATTTGAGTTATATTCTGATAAATTGTACACACTTTAGGTTTTCTGTTCAAACACAAATATTGAATCCACTAATCAACGTCTTGATAAGATAATTACAACTTCATATACTTAATTTACTTTATAAAACTGTGAGCGAGAGTGTTGTATGGCAGAAACACAGAGAGAGAGAAACAGAACATAATATGGGCTTATATCATGATCCCTCGTGGAGCGACATCACGAGCTACCACCGCGTAGCAATGGTCCCATTGTGAGGGCTTATATACACCCACCTAACGGGATTCCGGTGTGCTGATCCTCTAAGGGAGGGGAGTACTACCAACATTGGATTCTTGGCGAGAGGACCATCTCTGCCAAATGGGAGGGAACACAGAGTTCCACCGATACTACCCCACCCGACAGGTAACTTTTGTGCTTGTAGGGTGGCTACAATACTATCCTATCCCCGCCAAACTCTGGGCGGAAGCAAGGTGTCCGAACTTCTCCCACATGGCTTAGCCGCCATGACAGTATCTATAGCCACTTGAAAATCTTAGAATTATAAAAAAAAATCTTTCCGCTTCACTCTCGCTACCTACTGAAATTACTTAATCCTAAACTTATTCTAATTAAATACTACTTCTTAAAGTTCCTAATTATGGTTTCAAATGTCTTGTGACATCACAAATACCCCCCCCCCCGATTAAAGGTGCCTTACTTCGATCAGAATTCAGGCACCATTTGTCAACACTGCCCACTACCGCACAACACACACTGGCGTGGCACGCACTATGTTGCTGGGTCCCGCTGAGCGGTGGATGAGCCGTCGTGTTTGTAAACAGACCAGCCGCTGATGAGCATTGAGGGGTTCGGGGAAGTCTGGTGGTGACGTCATTACTACCTGCGCCCGTCTTCACAGCTAATCACCCGCGTAAATGTTTCTCTGTGAACACAACACACTTCTGCATGTAGTCTGCTTTCAGCCTCTTATGATCAGCTGAGAACAATTTGTTGCGACAGCTCAGATAATACATACATATCTTATAAACGGTTTTTCTTAACTATCCAAACATTTCTAGAATAATCAAGTGTTATATATTAATAAAAAAACCTTTTAAAGAATATAAATTACTAATACTAATGTATATGTCATTATTCATTACCTAAAACAAAACCAACAGCTACTATCGCAAAAAAAAAAAAAAAAAATTATGAAAACCACACAAACACAATGCAATAAGAAAATTTAAAGTATTTACAAAATCATTTGGAACATGGAAATATAATATCAAAGTGAACTCGTTACTTATTATATGTCTTATTTTATACATTTGTATAACTACAATATTGAGTGATGTCGTTAAAATTTTCAGTTTCCAGCTTAGATCTGTTTGGTATGAATGCCAACTTGTATTGACGTTTCTCTTAATTACTTCAAATCATGGAATGTTTTCCCAAGGGTTCTTTACCTTTAGTATGAAAGCTGTCCCGTTTTTTTTTTTTTTTTTTTTTTTTTTTTTTTTTTTTTTTTTTTTTTTTTTTTTTTTACAAAAGGGGAATGGAATGCTAATTTGATTTTACCTGTTACTTTAACTCACTTATCTTTTCGTGACCATTTTTAAATTACTCAGTCTGCAGTTAACACCATCACTGTAAGCTTAATTCGGGCCGACTCGAATCCTCACTGTTTATGGGCTAATATCTTTAATTAATGCCATCTGACTAGGTTAAGTCCCCTAAAATTATGAATTTTAGCTCACTTTCTTGCAGACCTTCCCAGAAAACATAATCTTACTTTTTCCTTACACATGAGAATTACGTCACGAGTAACAGCTTTACTCCACTTTCCAATCTATTTTATCTAATAGAAGAACTTTGGATACGAATTTCTATTAGCTAACACCGAAACAATTTGACAATCTTCCACTAATATTATTATTTTAGTTGTCGAGCGTTCGGGGATATAGCGCTTGAGGTTAGTAACGTGGTGAGTGCCTTTAACTATTAGAGATTCAGGATGCGCCAAACGATAGGCATTATTAGGGATGCGTTCTGTAACAATAAAAGGGCCCTGGAATAACAATTGGAATTTCTTACATTCCTTGTCCACTAAGCTGGATTTCCCGTGGCAACATATTAGCACGAGGGTTATAGCGCTTGAGGTTAGTAACGTGGTGAGTGCCTTTAACTATTAGAGATTCAGGATGCGCCAAACGATAGGCATTATTAGGGATGCGTTCTGTAACAATAAAAGGGCCCTGGAATAACAATTGGAATTTCTTACATTCCTTGTCCAGTAAGCTTGATTTCCCGTGGCAACGTATTAGCACGAGGGTTATAGCGCTTGAGGTTAGTAACGTGGTGAGTGCCTTTAACTATTAGAGATTCAGGATGCGCCAAACGATAGGCATTATTAGGGATGCGTTCTGTAACAATAAAAGGGCCCTGGAATAACAATTGGAATTTCTTACATTCCTTGTCCACTAAGCTGGATTTCCCGTGGCAACATATTAGCACGAGGGTTATAGCGCTTGAGGTTAGTAACGTGGTGAGTGCCTTTAACTATTAGAGATTCAGGATGCGCCAAACGATAGGCATTATTAGGGATGCGTTCTGTAACAATAAAAGGGCCCTGGAATAACAATTGGAATTTCTTACATTCCTTGTCCAGTAAGCTTGATTTCCCGTGGCAACGTATTAGCACGAGGGTTATAGCGCTTGAGGTTAGTAACGTGGTGAGTGCCTTTAACTATTAGAGATTCAGGATGCGCCAAACGATAGGCATTATTAGGGATGCGTTCTGTAACAATAAAAGGGCCCTGGAATAACAATTGGAATTTCTTACATTCCTTGTCCACTAAGCTGGATTTCCCGTGGCAACATATTAGCACGAGGGTTATAGCGCTTGAGGTTAGTAACGTGGTGAGTGCCTTTAACTATTAGAGATTCAGGATGCGCCAAACGATAGGCATTATTAGGGATGCGTTCTGTAACAATAAAAGGGCCCTGGAATAACAATTGGAATTTCTTACATTCCTTGTCCAGTAAGCTGGATTTCCCGTGGCAACGTATTAGCACGAGGGTTATAGCGCTTGAGGTTAGTAACGTGGTGAGTGCCTTTAACTATTAGAGATTCAGGATGCGCCAAACGATAGGCATTATTAGGGATGCGTTCTGTAACAATAAAAGGGCCCTGGAATAACAATTGGAATTTCTTACATTCCTTGTCCACTAAGCTGGATTTCCCGTGGCAACATATTAGCACGAGGGTTATAGCGCTTGAGGTTAGTAACGTGGTGAGTGCCTTTAACTATTAGAGATTCAGGATGCGCCAAACGATAGGCATTATTAGGGATGCGTTCTGTAACAATAAAAGGGCCCTGGAATAACAATTGGAATTTCTTACATTCCTTGTCCAGTAAGCTTGATTTCCCGTGGCAACGTATTAGCACGAGGGTTATAGCGCTTGAGGTTAGTAACGTGGTGAGTGCCTTTAACTATTAGAGATTCAGGATGCGCCAAACGATAGGCATTATTAGGGATGCGTTCTGTAACAATAAAAGGGCCCTGGAATAACAATTGGAATTTCTTACATTCCTTGTCCACTAAGCTGGATTTCCCGTGGCAACATATTAGCACGAGGGTTATAGCGCTTGAGGTTAGTAACGTGGTGAGTGCCTTTAACTATTAGAGATTCAGGATGCGCCAAACGATAGGCATTATTAGGGATGCGTTCTGTAACAATAAAAGGGCCCTGGAATAACAATTGGAATTTCTTACATTCCTTGTCCAGTAAGCTTGATTTCCCGTGGCAACGTATTAGCACGAGGGTTATAGCGCTTGAGGTTAGTAACGTGGTGAGTGCCTTTAACTATTAGAGATTCAGGATGCGCCAAACGATAGGCATTATTAGGGATGCGTTCTGTAACAATAAAAGGGCCCTGGAATAACAATTGGAATTTCTTACATTCCTTGTCCACTAAGCTGGATTTCCCGTGGCAACATATTAGCACGAGGGTTATAGCGCTTGAGGTTAGTAACGTGGTGAGTGCCTTTAACTATTAGAGATTCAGGATGCGCCAAACGATAGGCATTATTAGGGATGCGTTCTGTAACAATAAAAGGGCCCTGGAATAACAATTGGAATTTCTTACATTCCTTGTCCACTAAGCTGGATTTCCCGTGGCAACATATTAGCACGAGGGTTATAGCGCTTGAGGTTAGTAACGTGGTGAGTGCCTTTAATTATTAGAGATTCAGGATGCGCCAAACGATAGGCATTATTAGGGATGCGTTCTGTAACAATAAAAGGGCCCTGGAATAACAATTGGAATTTCTTACATTCCTTGTCCACTAAGCTGGATTTCCCGTGGCAACATATTAGCACGAGGGTTATAGCGCTTGAGGTTAGTAACGTGGTGAGTGCCTTTAATTATTAGAGATTCAGGATGCGCCAACGATAGGCATTATTAGGGATGCGTTCTGTAACAATAAAAGGGCCCTGGAATAACAATTGGAATTTCTTACATTCCTTGTCCACTAAGCTGGATTTCCCGTGGCAACAGTATTAGCACGAGGGTTATAGCGCTTGAGGTTAGTAACGTGGTGAGTGCCTTTAATTATTAGAGATTCAGGATGCGCCAAACGATAGGCATTATTAGGGATGCGTTCTGTAACAATAAAAGGGCCCTGGAATAACAATTGGAATTTCTTACATTCCTTGTCCACTAAGCTGGATTTCCCGTGGCAACATATTAGCACGAGGGTTATAGCGCTTGAGGTTAGTAACGTGGTGAGTGCCTTTAATTATTAGAGATTCAGGATGCGCCAAACGATAGGCATTATTAGGGATGCGTTCTGTAACAATAAAAGGGCCCTGGAATAACAATTGGAATTTCTTACATTCCTTGTCCACTAAGCTGGATTTCCCGTGGCAACGTATTAGCACGAGGGTTATAGCGCTTGAGGTTAGTAACGTGGTGAGTGCCTTTAATTATTAGAGATTCAGGATGCGCCAAACGATGCGTTCTGTAACAATAAAAGGGCCCTGGAATAACAATTGGAATTTCTTACATTCCTTGTCCACTAAGCTGGATTTCCCGTGGCAACATATTAGCACGAGGGTTATAGCGCTTGAGGTTAGTAACGTGGTGAGTGCCTTTAATTATTAGAGATTCAGGATGCGCCAAACGATAGGCATTATTAGGGATGCGTTCTGTAACAATAAAAGGGCCCTGGAATAACAATTGGAATTTCTTACATTCCTTGTCCACTAAGCTGGATTTCCCGTGGCAACATATTAGCACGAGGGTTATAGCGCTTGAGGTTAGTAACGTGGTGAGTGCCTTTAATTATTAGAGATTCAGGATGCGCCAAACGATAGGCATTATTAGGGATGCGTTCTGTAACAATAAAAGGGCCCTGGAATAACAATTGGAATTTCTTACATTCCTTGTCCACTAAGCTGGATTTCCCGTGGCAACATATTAGCACGAGGGTTATAGCGCTTGAGGTTAGTAACGTGGTGAGTGCCTTTAATTATTAGAGATTCAGGATGCGCCAAACGATAGGCATTATTAGGGATGCGTTCTGTAACAATAAAAAGGGCCCTGGAATAACAATTGGAATTTCTTACATTCCTTGTCCACTAAGCTGGATTTCCCGTGGCAACGTATTAGCACGAGGTCACCGGGTTGAAACTCCGTGTGGCTCCTAGCCCGATCGTGGCGTCGTTTCCTTTTTTCTGCCTTTTTCCTTACCCTTTCCAATGCGGAGGCTAACAGAGCGGCGTATTCGCGCTGGGCTCCCGGGGGAAATTTAATTATCTTCATGATGGGTGATTCTATGCGCGTTTTGAACATTAACTCTTTCGGCGAAATACCAGTGGAGTCATGCGGCAACTCGTTCAATACCGACTCAAATTGTTTCAACATATTGAGCCCATTTGGTATGTTGTTCGTGGCAGTAAGTTCGGGCCCAAACGTCCTATTTCGCGCATTATCCGTTCAGCCGGGTTTGATGCCGGGTGATATTCTGAGGTACGCAGTGCTCTGATGCCTATTGTTTTTAAGACATTCGTCCATTCCTTGAATACGAACTGAGATCCGTTGTCCGAAAGCTCGCTCGAAGGTTTCCCGACATCGTTTATGTATTTTTTCAGACAGTTCACCAGAGTGCGCGCTGTAGCTTTCTTTATTGGGAATAATTTTACAAATTAAGTACACACATCTACCGCCACGAATAAAAACATCACCGCACCTCGACTTCGGGGGAGGGGTCCAAACAAATCTACCGCACATAGTTGCAGCGGTTCTTCCGCAATCACATGTTGCATTAACCCTAGGGGCCGAGTTTGAGGTGGTTTCGCCTTCTGGCACAGGATGCAAGAAGCAAGTACTCTCCTCACTGTCCTCGCCATGTCTTTAAAGATAACAGTATATTTTAGTGCGCCAAGGCATTTCGCCGGTCCATAATGCCGGTATAACAAATGCGTCCACCAGATCAATTCCGAAATTAATTCTGTAGGTACGCACAGCAACCAGGGTGAATTGGCGACATGGCGTCTCCGGTACCGAATTCCCTGCTCTATGGTGTAGTACTCTTTGGCCTTTTCCTCCAGGTTTCCTGATTCCCACTGTTCCCTAATTTTCCGTAGGATTCCATCCTGTTTCTGCCAATGCTCCATGTTTCTCAGTTTCTTCCGAAAGGTGGCATCTTCGGGCACCCTTTGCATTAGGAAGATTTGTATTTCCTTTCCTCTGGGGCTTTTATAATTCCCACAGGGCAGACCAATAGGCAAAACTGCGAATAATAAAATCAAGGACTTTTTATATTTAATTACAGACACATACAAATTTCTGATGAAGTTTTTTAACTTTTTTTAAAAATATTTTTTCACTGCTGTGCCTGCGAGTAATTATTTTCACAGTTGAACAACACACTAGATTCCAATTAAAAATTGCTTGGACGTATAACTCGAGTTCAGTTCCACAGTTCCTCGGCGCCATATCACCATAATGAACGACTCGCCTGATGCCGTGTTCACACTCTGTCTACAGCAGAGATAGTCAACCATCTTGCCTACCATCCACTCTTGTATCAATGTTAGTAGTAAAATTTTCTAACCGTCAACCGGTTCCACAGTAATGGTGAATTATAACGCAGGGAAGAAACATTACATTATAAAACTTAGAAGCAGACAAACAGCAAGTTAAAGCCAATAATAATAATTCTTGGCAAATACTTTATTTCGGACTTTCGCTATGCTTGACAGAATAAGTCTTCATCAAACGACTTACTGTAGTTAAATCTTCATTTTTGTTTATATTTTGCGTTAATAAAAGTGTGAAGTTGGTAAAATTAGAGTTTGTTATTTAATTTATTAATGAGATTCCTATGGCGGATGCTCCTAAAATATAAACTGGATATCTAGGTCAATTTTTGTAAGGAACAAACGGTCTCTTCTTTTGAAAATATTCAGGCGGTTATTTTCTTTGGTGAAATATGATATCAGCACTAAAGCCAAATTGCATAAGATATGAAACATGAAAGGATTTCATTGAATTGATTATGAGTTGGCATTCAATTAGATATGGAAGGCTTTTTTTTTAATGTACTCGCTTCAGTAAAGTAGCCTGGCGATGATGTAAAATATTCCCTTATCGACAAAATTTATTCTCTTATTTTTTTTTTTATATATATATACATATATATATTTTTTCCTGAATGAACTCGCCAGTAATTTTTGTGCTGCTCCTTTCTATTAGAGGCTGTACTTCGCTCTGCTAGGTTCTAAGTTAATCATCAAGTTGTGTCGATCTCTGTAACTTTCTTGCTTATTTACTGTTTACATTTTAACTTAATTTAATTGCGATGGAGCATGTTCATAAGTCACTATTTCCACACAGACCAAATTTATCGATTCCACTTCCAATTGTAATTACCTTCTATTGCAACACTTCCAACTCCGTTATTTGATACTACTCCACTACTTTCAAGCAATAGTCTAGTCAATGTACTGCATGTAACCCAATCCCCTCCCTTGCCTGGTGCATCAACCTTCTCCAATGAAAGAGGCATTTTCAAAATTGTCCCTACAACCTGTCCAGTTAAGTTTATTTACAAATGTCAAAAAAATTTTACACTTAAGGTATTTTAGTTTAATTTAAATTTAATTGCAAAGGAGCGCACGCTCCGGTGGCAATTTCCCTACACACCCATCTTCCCCCTATCCTGCAGAAATTTTATCTTTAAATTCTTTCAACGTTTTCGGTAAATTATTCATCATTTCTCTGGTAACTCATTCCAATCCCTGACACCTTACCTAAAAAAGAGAATCTTCCCACACCCTTGTGCCTGAAATCGAGTGCCAGCTTGTGGTCATGGTCATCTTTTCCCTTCCATGCACTACTTCTCATACCTACTCCAGTATCTTTCCATGCCTCATCACCAGTATACGACCTGTACAACAGACAATTCCTGATACACCCTGTAATCATAATAGAAGAAAGTAATAAATGGTGGAGAACAAGGGACATGAATTGCCTCCACCACGAATTTCAAAATTCTTGAATCAAGGAGCAAAGTTAAACTTTTAAGCCCGATCACAATTCCTACTTCTCGCTTCTAAGTTGTGAAATTTGGAACCGTTGGATTGAGCAATGGAGTTAATGACGATTTGAAAATTAAATTTTTTCCCGGCGTATGGGAAGAAAAAAATTTTTTTCTTGGTATTCTACAGAATACCAGAGAAGTATTTTTGTCATGTTGCTGAGTAAGGTAAACCAAATTAACTTCACCCGCTGAAATTATACTAGTTGTAAAATGTGGCTACATCAAATCACTTTAGCATTGGTTTATCCAGCGGGGAGCAGAGGGGGCTGCTGTCTCCCTCCCCCCCTCTACAATAAAAATCAAGTTGCCTTCAGTACGTTTCGACGAATGAAGAACTGGCTCAGGAGCACTATGGGAGAGGAAAGAGTGACTGGATTATGACTGATGAGTGAGCATCGAAATTTCGTGAAAGTATACCGTGAGATATTAACATAGAAAATGACTGAAAATTATTCTGAGAATCCGAGAAGATTAATGTTTACATAAAAAACTATAATTGAGTTACGATCTTGATTAACTGCAAAAGTAGGTCCTTGGATTACTATGTTAATCAATAATAAAAATTTTGTCCTCAATAGATTTGAGATTTATTGTAAGAAATCGACATTTTTCAGTTCCCCATCCCACTTCCTCGAAATAAATCCGAGTTGGCCCCGCTAGTTCTGATACTGGATACGACCTTGCACTTTAGTAAATAGGCCACATCTAGTAAAGATCATTGTGTAAAGGTAAATATGTAAATTTCACGGTTATAGATATCAGTGTTTATATTCCATTTCAGGCAGTATAAACTCTTCCACCATTAGTTATTTACCGGTGTGAAGACAGGATTTTTGTGTCTGTAGACTTGGCGGTGTAAAGAACAAACAGCAGTGCCAATACAATACAATACAATACATACAATACATTCATTTTCCATTGATCCCAATATAAGAGACTGGCTCTGTGGGATAGTGGAAAGTTGTCAATTTACAGATAAAACAGTTGCATAACAAAATAATAAGTACACCACTAGATGTACAGTCATAGTATACATGGTACATTAAACACTTCCATTACAAAATAATACATACACCAGAAGATGTACAGTCATAGGATATATGGTACATTAAAAAAAAAAAAAATAACAAAATAATACATACACCACAAGATGTACAGTCGTAACATATATGGTACTATAAACAATTACATAACAAACTAAATACATACACCAGGAGATGTACAGTCATAGCATACATGGTAAATTAATTATTTGAACTATATTTACACAAGATACTGGCAGTTATTTTTAAGAGACCTTAGAAATAAATTCTTCGACAGAGTAGAAGGAGTTGTCAATTAAAAATTCTTTCAATTTTTTCCTGAATTTATTCTTATCATCTACTAGACATTTAATATGTGTTGGGAGCATATTGAAGATATGTATCCCTGAATATCGGACCCCTTTTTGAACAAATGACAATGACTTGTAAGTCTTGTGAAGATCATTTTTACTTCTAGTGCCGTAATTGTGTATTTTACTATTTGTTTCAAACAAAGTATAATTTGTGACTACAAAGGACATTAATGTGTATATATATTCAGATGCTAATGTTAAAATCCCTAACTTCTTGAACAGCTCTCTACATGAAGTTCTATTGCTAACCCCACACATTATTCTTATTACACGCTTTTGGGCTCTGAACACTTTATCTCTATGGGTAGAATTGCCCCAGAATATTATTCCATATGACAATAAGGAGTGAAAATAAGCAAAATAAACTAGCTGCCTCATACGGAGATCACCTAAAGCTGAAATTGTACGAATTGCAAACGTGGCTGCTCCCAATCGCTTTAGTAAGTCAGAAACATGTACTTTCCAATTTAAATTATGATCAATACACAAACCTAGAAATTTCACACTATCTACCTCTTGAATGGACTGGCCTGCAAATTTTATGTCTATGTCAGGTGTTACTCTGTGTGATGTATTGAGTCAGGTACATTTCAGATAATAATAAGAAACTTGTTGTTTCGTTCTTTATTACGCTGCATCTTTGCATTTGTCCTGTATATTGTCAGCTGATTCATGGTGGAATTTGCCTGTTTGCTGTGGTAGTGCAAATTAAAGTGTAAAGACGAGTGAAGCAAATGGTTTTGAGGCACTGAATGTGTCATACAGCAAACAGGCGGTAAGTTTCTATATTCCAAGTGTCCATAGAGCCATGCAGTTCGCGTATTGCTTATTACAGTTCAAAGAATGTTTGGTGATGCACTCGGTGATTGCTTGAAATATTGTGAATCAGTTGTGAGACTAGCGTCGAACAAATCTTTCATCAGCCCACTGTACTCTTTGACTTCAGTATTATTAAATGTTGTTTGCCGCGAGCATAAGGTGAATCACAAGATGTTCGCTTAAGTTTCAATATGTTTTGTTTGATCAGTTGGATGGTATCATCAAATTAATACATATGAATGTTATTCTGGCCAATTTTGATTTGTTGCGTCTGATTGTTTTTGCAGTAGCAGTTTGCGACTATAGACATAGATCTGCAATTCAGAAAAAGCTTTTCTCTTTATTAGATAAAACATTGATTTTTTGTTTTTTGTGGTCGGTGTTGTGGAGAATAGAATTGATCACTGCAATGCTATTTGCTTTGTGAGTGCTGTACCTTGGGTTCTGTCTTGTTGTTTTGTCTGTATTTATTTATAGTTATCTGATAACAGTCTGTTGCATACCTACTGAGATCTCCATACTGTAGTTATCTTATTTTAAATATCTTCCCCTTCTCATTTACTTAACGTGAAGTTCAGAAAGATTTGCACTAAATTATAAATACTTGAGTAAAAGCAAGAAAAGTGAGAAAATAAAACTAGAACATTTCACTTCATTATATAAGTCACAGGCAATGTATTCACATAAGTTAGTATTTTTCATTTTGCTTGCAGTAAATACCACGTAACATTGTTTACATGTACTGTGTTTGAGAAGCGTATGTTTCTCTGTGAGACATATATCTACCTTACTAAAATACTGCACGTTGCTCCAACTAGCTGAGATGGTGCTATGAAACTCCTGCTTCGTTGTTTCTGATAATGCAACGAGATATTGCTATTTTGTGTAGTTTGCATTAAACAAATAATGGTGTTTGGCCATGGCTTCAATTGTCAGGTTGTATAGCAAAGTTAAGAGTTCAATATTAATTCCACGATGTTGGTACTAGAATGGATATGTTACTGTCTGTTTGATATCCTGTTTTTTTGTTTACTTACTGAGAAGAGTTTTCTGTGCAGTTCCTTCTACTTATTTGAGAACATGCCTTGCAAGCTATTCCAGAGAGTGAGCTGTATTCTCAAAAGTGTTCGCCAGTTTTGTACTATTTGAGCCAGACAGTGGTTAATTGGTGCCTTTGCTTGTGTATCAGCCAGCACAAGTACCCTGTATCTAAAAAAAAATCGCGTATCTCTGTCTGCCTCCCTGTATTTCTTATTGCATACTTTTAATCTAACTGATTACCAAGCTTTAACTGTAATAAGTAAATTAAAACTAGCTCTTTTTTATATTATTTGTTCTTGCACCGTAGGTATCATACTGCACCTCTCTCCTAAACTAGGTTCCTTTTTAATGAAGAAGTTCATTCCATTTGAATATTGTTTTCTTAGCAGATGGATATATATATATATATATATATATATATATATATATATATATATATATATATATATAATGGAAAAAGGTTTTGATACATACTTATGAACTAAAAATGGGTGGATACTGACTTTAGCTTACTGCACCCCCGAATTTTGTACAATAACTGACAGTTGTGAAACATCATATCACTATTGAGAATTCACAGTTATGATTATTGTGTAAATTGCTGTGAGGATATGTGTGTAATAATTCCCATACTGGTCATACAATTTTTAATGCATCATTTTTTAATCTAACTTAAGTGCTATGTTCCTATATCATATATATTATTTCTATATGATTTTGTTTGTTTGTAATAAGCCATTATCTCCCCTCATACTTAACTGAAATCTATGAATAAGGTATTGTTTTTAAGATTATTGGCTTCACTTTTCTCACATCATATTTTAAGAAAGAAATTTTGCGGAATTGGACCCTTAAAGGATAAAAATATCAATTGTTTCTAAAATGTCTTTCCTGCAAATCATTTATTTCCCTAAACAAAATCGATAAACGAGGTATATGGTCTTCAGTTTGTTCACATCACATTTTAAGAAAGGAACTTTTCAGAATTCGTCCCTTAAAGGACAAAAAGTATTAATTTTCTGTCACGAGTCATTTATCTCCCTTGATACATAACCGAAATCGATAAACTAGGCATCATTTTAAAGACTAGGTCTTCCGTTTGGTAACATCAGATTTTAAGAAAGTAATTTTTGGAATTCGTCCCTTAAATGGAA
>JARYHS010007963.1:380458-401039 GCA_031002005.1 Vandiemenella viatica
CAAATAATTACATAGAAAATACGGATATATTGAAAGAATCTCAAATAAAAAAATTTTCATATCCTAATGCTACACCGCGTAAATTATAAAGCTAAAAGCATCGTCCCTTTGGCCTATAACAAAGCATATCAGCTGTCATCACTGTCCAGGTTGCATTTCAATCGATTTACAACTTGCGATAATTTTGCCACTCAGAAATAATTGCTTGAGTTACATGAACATTAGTACATATACTGTACCGTGATCCATTTTGACATTTTTGAATTAATTATATCTGACTGAAATAATGACAATAATGATACGACGATTTGAAACCAAGATTAACTCCAATTCACGTAAATTTCTATTTTAAAGCAGGAATAATTGATGGTGTATCAACATAAAATAAAACCAATATCCAAACAGCAAAAAATAAATAAATCAGAAAAAATTGAGATGCTGTGATTATTGGTAGGCATCCTAAAATTCTATTCTACACCGCGTAAATTTTAAAACTAAACCCGTTATGCCTGATGCTAAACAAAACGAGTCAATTGTCATCTGGTCCAGGCTGTTGTTTCGCCAGGTACTTACATGCGACTGAAATAGTTACATAGAAAATACGGCTATATTGAAAGAAACTTAAATTAAAAATGTTTCATATCCTAATGCTACACCGCGTAGATTATAAAGCTGCAGGCATCGTCTCTTAGGCCTATAACAAAGCATCATATCAGCTGTCAGGTTGCATTTCAAGCGATTCACAACTTGCCATAATGTTGCCACTCAGAAAAAATTGTTTCAGTTACATGCACGTTACTACATAAACTGTACCATGATCACATCTCGACATTTTTGGATTAATTATATCTGACTGAAATAATGACAGTAATGATACGACGATTTGAAATCAAGAGTAGCTCCAATTCACGTAAATTTCTATTTTAAAGCAGGAATAATTGAGGGTGTATCAACATTAAATAAAACCAATATCCAAACAACAAAAAATAAATAAATCAGAAAAATTAAGATGCTGTGATTATTAGTAACGAATTTGTATATTTCAGAGGACTAAGTCGTAGATTACTGCTATATTTACATAAATTTATGGCACCGCGGTTATGTTGCAATCCTCGGTATCCACATTTAAAAATAAACTTTTTTTAGTTAAGTATCATGGAAACAATATTTTTTCATTATATCCACAGATACATCCTTAACAAAGCTTATACCTAGCTATATAATCCCAGGCAAAGTTTACACATAAAATCGCCAAAAAAATTACACATAATGATTATAATATCAGCTTTCTTAACGTTACATTGGTTCCTTCAAACTTCCCGTTCAAATTTAAGCGCCTACAATTTCCCGTAACGTTATGTTTTGCCATGACAATTAACAAGTCTCAGGGACAGACACTAGGAACCGTAGGCATTGATCTTCGGACACCATGTTTCTCGCACGGCCAGCTATACGTTGATTGCTCCAGGGTGAGTGGCAGATCACGCCTGTATATATGTACAATGAACAATCAGACCAGAAACGTGGTCTACAGAGAGGCATTACAATGAGTGACCTACGAAGTATGCTGAAGATAGTATATTATTTCTCTTAAGCATTGCTTTATTTACTTATAACGCAAAAATAAAAGCCTTTCTAAACAATAAATGTTTATACTTCGCACAATAATTACAACCACGAATTACTACTGTTAATTTTTCAGGAACCTTTTCTACTATTGAATAAATTGCATCACGTTAAAATATGAATAAAACAACTCTCTGACATCAGTATGAAAACCGAACCTAACGTATTAACCGAAACAAACGAAACTATTCAGAATACATTAACAGTTCATGCCTTTCCACGTTAATGTCTGATAAGAGAATAAAATCGGTAAATAATTTCTACACCTGCCAAGGCACGCGCGCGTGAAGCAGCGGGCAAATGCTAGTATCAGAATAAGATATGAAGATGTCTCAACAACAGTTAGAGCTACAAGCAAGTGAATTGACTGGAGTGGTGTTCTAACTAACCTATTAATTAATACAAAAAAAGTCTTCAAAGTGTGATTATAATTACAATTTATCCAAAAAGTATACATGACGTGGCAAAGTTAATAAGTAAGATAAATTTATGAACACTAATATTATTTGCATGTAGTCTTGCGACCTGGTGACTGAGTTTTGAATGATTGTGCAATACTCCTCAATCATGACTGGACCTACAATTTAACGTGGAATCCAAATCACAAATGTCCTGGTGTCGCTCATATAATGAAACACAATTCTAAAAAACAACTCGTGGCCCCACCAGTATTTAAACCAGGGACTGGACCCAAAACTTTAGAGAGCAAGCATCTAAACCACTTAGTCACCAGATTGCTTTTCATCGACACTAAGCTGGATACTGATATTTCTAGACATTAAACTCAAAGGCTATATTAATTTGATTCAGTGAAGTTAAGTTTGTGTACAGTACTTCGAACTTAATGTTACTTCATTCTGAGTCTGCAATAACAATATAAGCCACAGAGAAAATTAATCAATTTTTTTTATATATAAAGGTTAATGACACGACAATGCAATTGAATTTTGTTTTACTCTTTTGTCGTATACGTTTCACTCTATTTCCAGAGCATCATCAGTGATATATGTGACTTTTTTATTTTATGCTCTCATAGTCACGGTTTGTTTCTCCGTGTAGATTTTAGCAGGAATCATTGTTCAATCTTCCTAAGATACACAGCACCACACTGCACTGACCAGACTATACAGTATAATTAAGTTTACTATGATTATCACTTTCAAAACATGTGAGTGTAAATATCATGCTATATTTTTCACAAACTTAATATCTATCAAAAAGATCATCAACACTGACATTACAGAGACTGTCAAACATACATATCTTAATTGAATCCAACTTAGACCGGTCGCCAGAGTCAACTTACAAAGGCCTATTAACCACATAGTTTTCAAGGGTTTGCATCTGGATATTTTCTTGAAACAATAACAATGTTTCGCATCCTCTGTTGTCTTCATCAGGTCTCTCACTAGCGACAATCTGCATGATCAATTGGAAACTGCAGGACATCAGAAATGTCGAGCTGGAGTCATCTACTTGTGGTTGCGAAACTACCAAATCAGCCTGAAGCACAATCATTAACTGAGACCTCGTCCAGAGAAAGTTACTGGGTCATCCAATCATCATGTTGAGGAACTAGCAGTAGGTGAAGATGGCGCAGTAGGTGGCAAAAAACAAAGAGCACTATTCTCTGCCATTACTTAATACGCAGTGTTATTGTGGAGCCACTGTCCTTAGACATTTTCTCCTAGATAAGATTTGTCAGTGCTGATGTC
This sequence comes from Vandiemenella viatica, assembly GCA_031002005.1. Classification (NCBI taxonomy): domain Eukaryota; kingdom Metazoa; phylum Arthropoda; class Insecta; order Orthoptera; family Morabidae; genus Vandiemenella; species Vandiemenella viatica. The sequence goes on from JARYHS010007963.1 coordinate 383,800, forward strand.
CGGCAGTTTTGCGGTGGTCTTGCAGATTCTTGCTAGCAAGAGACCTGATAAAGACAACAGAGGACATTGTCATTATTTAAAAAAAAAAAAAAAAAAAAAAAAAAAAATCCAACCGCAAACCCGTAAAAACTATGTTGTATTTATATGCCAGGAAAATCTCCATTCACCTATTAACCAAATAAATTTCATGAAATATAGAATATATAAAGACTCAAAATGAATATTTTATATATATAACTAGAATGAAATTTAAACCAATACTATCAAATATCTGTAGTAATTGTATAAAATAATCTAACACATCCACAGAAACATCATTATTTTATAGGGAAGTGTTTCCGGTTCCTCGAAAATTCAAAAGCCCAAAAATATATTCGAAACAGTATTACTGGATAGAATTTTAAACCCTAACAAGAAGAAAATTTTCTATTTCTAATACAACTGTTATTCTATTTCTTAGGATCATATCGAAGAGATATCCTTAATAGGACCAATAGTTAACAGAGAATGATATTCAGTGATGGTCACAAAATTTCAAGGAAATGGCATCAAAATAAGGCTAAGATTACAGTTATACTTGTATACGTAAAATGATTCTTGAAGTGACACAACCACATTTATTTAACGATGTATCTATATCATCCTCAATGTTTCTTCTAGTGTTTTGAAAGTTCTAAGATCAGAACAACAATTTCCGATTCTTTGTTAATAAATTGGCTGTTACAGGAATGAATTCTCTGATGTAGTTGAAGTTACCTAGACTCTAGAAACGATTTTACACAAATAACACAAGAAAGTAGTAGTTCACCCAAATAAAATTCTTGCCAGTTATAAGATAAAAAAAATTATGTTATATATTTTGTGCAAACTATATATATTAGTCGCTGTTCGTCTCAATGAAAAATCTATTAACTTGCTATGGTCGCGAAAAATAACTACCACTAACTACAGAAGTAAACTGGAATTTTCCAAATGTATTCTGTGATGCTGTTTAAGATCCTCACAAGTCTTAAAAGCATTTCTACAAATATCACAATAGAAAGAATGCTCACCTGGATGATTTTTCTCATGCCTCCTAAGAGTCCCAGAATCTACAAAAGATTTTCCGCATGTTTGACAAGAAAATGGGCGATCGCCTGAATGAATCCTGAGGTGGATTTTAAGCGATCTAGACTGGGTAAAAGCTTTTCCACAAATTTCACAAGAAAATGGACGTTCTCCTGAATGCATCCTAATATGCCTTCGATAATGCCCAGACAGTAAGAATGACATTCCACAAATTTCACAAGAAAACGGGCGTTCACCTGAATGGATTTTCTGATGTCTTCTAAGAAGTTCAGGCTGCTTATACGATCTTCCACATACCTCACAAAGATACAGTCGCTCTCCCAAATGTATCCTCTGATGATACTTAAGATTACTAGCATGCATAAAAGAATTTCCACAAATTTTACAGTAAAAGGGCGTTTGCCGGCATGAATTTTCTGGTGTGCTGTAAGTTGCCCGGACTGTGTGAAAGATTTTTTACAAAGCTCACAAGAAAATGGGCGTTCATATGAATGAATTCTCTGATGATTTGTAAGACGCCCAGACTCTGGAAAAGATTTTCCACATATTTTACATGAAAAAGGGCGTTCACCTGTATGAATCCTGCGATGTATTTTAAGACTCCCAGATTGAGTAAAAGATTTTCCACAGATATCACAAAAATATGGCCGCTCTCCTGAATGAACTCTCAGATGCTTTTTTAGACTGCTCACCAGTGTAAATGATTTTTTGCATACTTCACACATAGGCTTGTCTGACTGGGTTGTATTATAGGGCTGGCAGTATTTAAATCTATTTCTGCAACTGTAGCGTGGAAATTGTTCTTCCACAATGCTGTTTTCCAGAAATCGTGCTATGTGTGGCTGTAGCTCATCATTCTGATATTCAGAAAAGTTCCTAGAAACATTAGAAATATTTACTGATAATCTGTGAGAGTGTATAATATTACAGAAGTATTTTAAATGTAAAAGACATAGGCACTAATATTTATAATACTTAAACTAGCACATATAAATTCTTATAATATACATGTACCTATTATAAGCTGTAACACATTATATTTGAAAGAAGTTGATGATGTTAAATATTGAAACAACATTTGAAACCAAATTAAGGAAAATGATGCAAAATTATTTCAATATCTTCCAAGTATAATACAAATAAAAAACATGAAATTGAGAATTAAAATTAATAGTAGGCATATCTTTTATGTAACTATTATAATGATCAAGTGACATAATGCCTATTTTTTATTCCCAATGAAATTGAATTAATTAGGTACCAAATTAAATCCTCAGAAAATCTTTTATAATATATATATATATATACAGAGTAATATATGTATTTAAAAAGTAAAAGGTTTATTTTTTTTTAATTCCAATGATCAGTTGAACCACAAAATAAATATGAAACTTGATTTCCTGTAGGCATTATATTGAACAACTTTAAAAGTGATATTTCTAAAATAGGTCTAACACACTTGCAGAGATGTACAAAATAAATTTTAAAATGTATTTAAATACAAATTGTAAATACTTTCTTGTTTTTTTTTATTTATTTCAAATACAAAATATAAAATGGTTCCAAATGTTAGTATTTAAAAACAAAATACAAAATAGTTATTTTAAAAATACTTTTATTAAAATAAAATCCTTTTTTGTTCACTTATTATGCATGTAATTTATTTAACTTAATTCATTGATTCTAACATACTACTTATTCAGACAAGACATCCTCCATGCTCAGTCTATGAGGTCTCAATATAGTCCCATGTTCCACTAGAGCAAAACTTGCCAAACATGTATTATTTTTTAGGAACACCTATTTTACTTTTGGATTTTTATATCACAATTTAACAATTTTCGGTAATTTGGAATCTAACTCGTAATTTATGGCAACAATCAGTTCGATACTTTATTAAATGTACAAGATCCTATTAAGCCTCCAGTAAGAAAGTGTAGGAACTTCATCTTTCAAACATGTTACAATATGTTAAACACACACACCCAGATAGCATCCCTTGGATAAAAACCAAATTTCTGCCATGTTGCATACAAAATCAGTCACTTTTATAGCTAGTTTTGTAATTTGCTTGTATTCCGTAGACTCTTTAGCAAATTTTTCTTATTTTAAGTATGAAGGCACAAAACTAGTGGGCTTTATTACTGCTCAATAATACCTGCAATTAGAGTCCACAGTCTATGTGGGTGAAGAGTATCAACTACAAAATTCACAACTAACTTGTCAAAAATTTGAATTTGGTAAGATAGTTGCAAGAAGGGGATGTTTCTTTTTTTTTGAAGTGCCAACAACACACTTTCTCCTCTTTGTATGTCAGGATCTGAGTTTATCATACTGTTCTGAAATATCAGCATGATCTTTATAACGAAAATAGATGCATAATTTGTACTTTCTTGACTCACTTTTATTACTACCAGCACAACAGAATTGAATAAAAACAAATAAAATTTTTAACATGTTCAGACCAGAACAAATTCTGGTACTGGTGCTACAAAACAAGAATAACAAATTAATATAAGCTATTGAATTTCTATTATATTATTCAAGAAGTTTGTATTAGCACTAACACTTCCCTTAAGAGTTTTTCTACATATCTTGCAAAATGTAGATAAGTGAAAAAAACTGGCATACAAATGACAAACAAAATAATCACAACATGTAAGTCAGTAACGGCATCATTAGATGAGTCAATATTGTGAAACTCTTTGTTATTTGTGTAACACCAAGTTCTTATCTAATTTTGTTTGTTAATGTTTCCAATAGTCTGAATGAGTTAATAAATCAATATTCATGAAATATACCAGTACTGTCAAAAAGAAATTAAAAATTATGAAAAACTAAGGAAAGCATTTTGTATTTTGCATTTTGAGTATATGTATTTAAAATAATGCACATCTCTACACACTTGACAATACTTCCAAAAAGTAATTCAATTTTTGGTAAAAATCACTATTACCCTATTAATTATTTAAATTTATAAGGTAATAGGAAAGAAATAATTAAAGCCGGGATTAAAAAATAGTATTAGAAAGAAATTGTGTTAGTATGCTTTTAACTACTGCAAAATTATTTCGTTTTACAAAACTCTGACAACAATCCTGATTTTTTAATTTAAAAGATATACGTTTCACAGATAAATTGTCTAGTACATAGCACAAAACTCACACCCTCCAAAGTAATATAAGCTCAGTTCTGCCAAACTGAGAGAGTCTCATAAACTGGCTGGTTAAACAGGAATTTCATGGCAACAAATGAACAAAAACCCAATACAATGTGGAAATATCCCAAGACATTTTGACATTTTTCATTATGGGAATGGAACCATCCATCTGATACATGGTAGCGGCCTAATAATTAACGCTGTGTTTTCTTTCAGCGATTGTAATTCACCTAACAGATTTTGGAGACACATCAGCATCTGAGTGTAAAGTATTTGATTTGGCTATTTACTAATTTTTCCTCATATGGTTAATGGTCTCTTACATTATTTGAAAGCAAAGAGATCTATTTTTAGATTCACTCAATTTATGTACGATAACTACCATACTTATAGATGATCTAGTATTACATGTTTAATTCATTTATGCCATCAAAGACAATTTATTCTGTTTCAAGAATGACTAACCAAGTTGACTCTGCATATAATATTTGGAAGGTATTTTAATAAGAAGAATACGCTGCAATCCATAAATAGAAAAGTCATATTACCTGGGAAATATTGTGTATATTATATACATTAAATTACTGTTTCTAATAATTACTATAGATGTCATTCTGTGGTTGTAATTCATACTATAATAAGATTTAATTAAATTGCAATGGAGCGAATGATCCACTGGCAATTTCCCAACACACCTATGATCCTCCTTTCCTGTGCCCACCTATATTTTCCCTTTACAAATTTTAACTTTTGGTAAATTATTCATCATTTCCCTTGGGAACTTATTCCAATATACGATACCCTTCCCTAAAAAAAGAGAATTTTCCTACACCATCAGGCCTGAAATCAAGTGCCAGCTTGTTGTCAAGGTCATCTTTTCCCTTCAATGCACTATTATTCATACCTATACCAATATCTTTCCACGCCTCATCGTCAAGATATACCTTGTACACTCCCATGGCCCTCTTCATTCTCTTCCTGTCTTGCAATGAATCCCATTCCAGCTCTTTTATCATGTCTGTTACTGATTGCATTTTGCATTAACTTCCAGATACAAATCTAGCAGCCCTTTTTTCGCACCCTCGCCTGTATTTGATACACAAAATGTGAGTCCCATACTACACTACCAAATTCGAGCAATGGTCTCACCAATGTTTTGTAACCCAATTGCTTTCCTTCTCTCATACATCATCTCATCACTCTCTCCAACAAGTGCAGAATTTTGAATCCTTTTCCTACCACCTGTCCAATATGTCCTGACCAGTTAAGCTTGTTATTAAATATAATGCCAACATATTTACATTTCAAGTCTTCAACAAGCAATACTTTCCGCACCTTATAATCATAATCAACCTTTGGTTTTTTATTTGTGTATTTAATAAGCTGACTCTTTGCATTTATCTTCATCCCATATTTATTGACCCAACTAGACTGTCCACATCACCCTGCAACTGTTTACAGTCCTCCAACATTATGATCATTTTATATAGCAATACGTCATCTCCAAATAATCTAATTTCTGTTACTAAACAATCAACACAATTATTCATTAAAATAATGAATGGTAATGGTCCCAATACACTACACTGTGGCACTCCCATTTTTACTTCCACTTCTTTCTGCTTTCTACCTTTCAAAAACTCTTCTACCCAGCAAATCAATTTTTCATCCACTCCATTAGTTTTTACCTTATTTACTACCATTTTATGGCTCACTCTGTTGAAAGATCTAGTGCTACATTATCAATTTGGCCTCCCTTGTAAATTTTATTTGAATTATCTTGCATATATACCACCAACTGAGACTCACATTAATATTTTTACCTAAAGACATATTCCTACTTGAAAACCACTTACGTTACTCACATATATTTCTGATGTGGTTGTATATCAATCTCTCCATTAATTTACCAAACTGATTGCCCTATAATTTTCAACTCTATTTCTCACCCCTCCTTTAAGTAACGGCAATTCTATTACACTTTTCCAGTCCTCTGCTAAGAAGCAAGTATCCAGACTCAATAAGATAAGCTTTCATTAAGATATCTGTAGTAATATTATCTACACCAGCCCCTTTACGTTTTTTTTTTTTTTTTTTTTTTTTTTTTCAGCTTTCTTATTTCCTTCGCGATACCGTCAGGATGAATTTAAAAATTTTTGTTCTCTTCATTTCTAATTGTGTTGTTAAGCGTGTTCTCCACATTAGACACTCCGCTTCTCATTCCTAATTGTGTTGTTAAGCTCGTTCTCCACATTAGACCCTCCCGTTTCTGATTCATTGTTCCTAATGCTCTCACTAAACCAGTTACTTAAAATCTCTTCCTTTTTCAAATCCTTATCTATAAGCGTCTCAACACTGTCCCTTCCTCTCAGTTTTCTAACACAGCCATAGAAATTTCTAGATGCATCAGTTCATGGTCCTCCTGCCCTGACAATCCTCTTCATAATCCCATCTTTACGCACTTTCTTTGCTGTTTTTAATCCCTTGTTGAGTTGTTTTAAATATACCTTACTACCCTGCTGTCCCTTAACTGTGTTATTTTCTTTTCTTACCAACCTCTTTAACCTCCTCACTATTATAGTACACAGGTTCTCTGCTTCTCTTTACTTTCTGCTTTGGAATAAATTTTTCTTTCCCCTTTCTTATTATCTCCTTAAACTCATACAACCTTGACTCTACTGTCCTTGTGCTTTCCTTCCATTTGCTGTAACATTCTCTAAAATATCTTTTAAAATTCGAAATCTGTGCCTTTTTATAATTGTACCAATTTCCCCCTTCAATTTTGACTGCTGGTTCACAGAATCCTCTAATATCCATCAGAACTGCTTCATGATAACTTTTTCCTTCATTTACTTGACACCTCACAAGGTTATTATCAGGCTTTATGAGGAATATATCAAAAATATTTTGTCACCTAGCGTTCTGCTCTACGAATTTCGAAAATTCTCCTTCCCCTATTAGCGTATTTGCAAATCTCCTTTCCCTTGTGTTAATTATCTTATTTATTACCCAATTTATAGCTGGTAAATTTAAATCCCCATAAATAATTACCATACTATTTTCACCTCTGAATTTTGAGTATGAATTTAATTACTCCCCAACAGCCTCATCTTCATCTGTCTTTTTTTTTTATCTGCTTAACGTCTCTCTAACAGCGAGGTCTTTAGAGACGGGAAAGGATGGGGGGCAAGGAATGGGCTAGGAATTCGGCCATGGCCTTTTGAAGGAAGCATCCCAGCATTTGCCTGGAGTGATTTGGGAAACCATGGAAAACCCAAATCTGTATGCCCGGACGGGGATTTGAACCGCCGTCCTCTCAAATGTGAGGCCAAAACGCTAACCTTTACGCCACCACGCTCGGTCCTTCATCTGTCATTCTTGCACTGAGATAAGTAGCCAACACCCTGATAATTCTTTTTTATTACCCCAGAAATCTACCCCAAGTAACTCATGGTAATGATCTATCATCATAATGTCACCTGAATTACTCAAATATAGAAGCCTAATATGCAAATTCTCCTTTAATCTTATATTACTATTTGTTTTTTTAATGAATTCAGAGCAAAATTTACTATTAAAATAATATCTAACTATAAAATTTAAATATATTTATCCAGAACAAAAATATCTCGATTACTCTGCAGATTAAAATCACTGAAAAATCATATTTAAATAACATTTTTACTATTCATCAATAATGAAATGTAAAATACTGAACAAAATTTTTTATATATGTATAAAGACTTGTGTCTCCTTGTACTTCTCTTTCCTGCCACAACTACATAGGATAGACCACTGGTGTTTGTGTGTGGTAGTAGCATCGAATCTCCCAACGTGCACTATGGTGGTTACATGTCGGTAGCTATGGTGGTGTGGGACATATGGTGGTTGAAAGTGGTACACCTGTGGCACTTTCATTTTTCTACCAAAGACGTATATGTCCCAGTGTATCACTTTTCAGTCGAAACTATCTAGTGCAGATCGCTGGTGTTTGTGCCTGGTAGTAGCACAGAGTCACCCATCGATCACAATATTGGCCGAATTTCGGTAACTGTGGGAAATATGGCGGCTGAAAGTGGCCAATCAAGGACATTTTCGTATTTCAACCAAAGACATGTGTCTCTGTATACGTCACTTTACTGCAACAATTATATAGCATAGACCATTGGTGTTTGTGTGTGGTAGTGATATCAGGTCTGCTATATTGCACTTTGGTGGTTAGATGTCAGTAGCTAAGGGGGTGTGGGAGATATAGTGGTTGAAAGTGGTCGACCTGTGCTATATTTCTAACATAAACGGTCCCGGTGTATCATTTTTCAGTCAAAACTATCAAGTGCAGATAACTAGTGTTTGTGTGTGGTAGTAGCACAGAGTCACCCATCGATCACAACGTAGGCTGAATTTTGGTAGCCGGGGGGGGGGGGGGTGTGGGAGACATGGTGTTTGAAAATGGACGACCAAGTTTATTTTCGTATTTCGACCAAAGACATGTGTGTCCATATATTTCACTTTATTTTCAAAACAGCATAGCACAGACCACTGGTGATGGTGTGCAGTATTGACCTCGAGTCTCCCATCGTGCACTACAATGGTTAGATGTCAGTAGCTATGGGGTATGGGAGATATGGTGAACGATAGCAGTCGATGTAGGGCATATTCCCATTTCTACCAAAGACGTGTGTGTCACTATATTTCACATTACAGTCAGAACTACCAAGCGCAGACCATGGGCGTTTGTGTGTAGTAGTAGCCTGGAGTCTTCCATTGTGCACTATTGTGATTGCATGTCAGTAGCTGTGGGGTTGTCGTAGATATGGTGGTTGAAAGTGGTGGACCTGATTAAAAATAGACATGTGTGTCCCTATATTTCTCTCTGTAGCCAAAACTACCCAGCGCAGTCCACTGGTGATTGTGTATGGTATTAACCTCAAGTCTCCCACAGTGAACCTTGGTGGTGTCATGTTGGGAGCTATCGTGGGGTGGGAGATATGGTTGTTGAAATTGGTCTACGGAGGGAAATTTATATTTCAACCAAAGACATTTGTGTCCCTATATTTCACTTTACAGCTATAAATACCCTGTGCAGGTCGTTGATGTTTGTGTGTGGTATTAGCCTCAAGTCTTCCAACATGCAGTATGGTGGTCACATGTCGGTAGCTGTCAAACAAAATTCTTTACAATCACGAACGAGGTCGTGCGCATAAATTCCAATAAACTAAAATATATTCTACACTAAAAGCAACAAATGTGATTTTAACATTCACTAACATGGTTTTACCACAAAAAATACAAAGTCTAAGGATTTTTTTTTATATTCTATAATTTCCAACACCGTCTTAGTTTCAATAAGTTTAGAATCCACTATTATCTTAAGGTGAAATAATGACAGACTTTATATGACAAAGCACCAAAACACTGTAGTCTTTAATTTAGCTGCTACATTTCAAGAGATTTCTGTAAATTTTAGGTACCAATTAAATATACATCCACTAATCATTAGTAACCTTGTCTCTACTTCCAAGCATTATATGTATGGGTGTGCTTTAGAGGGTGTATGTATACCAGCACTCATATCAACATGTCCCCATATGTATACATATAATAACAAATTATTTATAGACTTTTAATATTACTTATTAGTTGGCTGCCATACACAGCTGAATATTGAAAATCATTAATCCATGAGGCAAAAGTATTTCAGTATTAAAAAACAAAAATCCCAAATGGATTTTTCACTTTGGTACCTGACAGCACATAATTTTTAATTCTGACTAACAGGAAGTATGGGAATTATTTTAATCATATTTTATGGATTTTCAAAAAATAGTTTGATACATGACAAGTTGTTCCATTTTGGACACAAGTTTACTGAAGAATTAGACAGATGTTAATGGTCACTGAGCCAAACTTTAGATACTTTTCAATAGACAGATGCTCTCTCTCTCTCTCTATATATATATATATATATATATATATATATATATATATATATATATATAAATCTCATCAACAGTATAACAATCTATGGTAAAATAAATCATGCATCATATATAAAGTCTCTAGCTGAGAGGAGAACATAATGTAGAAAGTTTTGCGTTCCTATTGGAATTAATAATAACATCCTCTTGCATCCAACATTATTCCCTTGTGAACAAATTGTAATGGGATTGGTGACATGTAGCCAATGAATAAGTTAAAGAAAAATATCTATTTTAACAACCAGAAATAAAGGGTTCAGTACTGAAATAAATTGTTGTTAAATAAAGGACATGTAATAAAGAAATACTTTGCTAAAAATTACAATACATAACAATAAATTCTTAAAATTTCAACCACGGAAAAACTGAATTTCAATTCAAATCTACTCACAAAATCTGGTATTCTACAGTTACTCAAAATCACCAAATTATCATGAATTATTAAGATTAAGATGGTTGATAACCAAAGACCTTCTTCCTTCAAACAATTATATTCTGACTATGATTACACCTTCTTTGATACTTTAACCCTTTTTTACCTGTATAACATATTCTTGTGGATAATGCTAAGTAACTAAATTTATTTGCCACCACTACCAAAAGAAGCTATTGGAAATAAAAACAAGATTTTTTATTTTTGCTAGAAGGTTTTTCAAGTCTTTCTGAATTTGAAATAACCTAACCTCCATGACATATACTTTAAACCAATTATTTTCTAATCACACATTAACCGGTTAATGAATTAAACTTATAATAATCACAAAGAAATAACTCCAGTTATAGTGTAAAAATTATGTCCCCCATAAATAAACATTTCGCTGCTAAATAAAAAAAAAAAGAGATTAAAATGTCTGCAGTGTAAATCTAAAACAGGAAGGACTCATTCTTACCTTTTTTGTGAAATTCTGCTATCATATCTATCAGGGTAGAGCTTGGTAAAATCTTCAAATACTTCAGAGCAATATGTACAAACATCTAAGGGTGTGGATACAGCCGAAATATGACTGAACACGTGTTTTGTTAGAGAGCACCAAGTTAAAAATCTCTGTCCACACAATGCACACACAAGCTCAAATAATGATGGCACTTTAAATGTGGTTTTCTTGCAGTGGTGAAAATTGTGGGCAATCAATGTCCACAGACTTAAGAAAACCTGACCACAATGCTGGCAAATGTGTAATGGCGTTTTTACACATAGTTGATGACTGAAGACGTGTCTTATTAGCAAGTCCCAAGTACTGAAATCCTGAAGACACCTTACACATATATATTGTGATGGTCTGGCAATTGACATAATCTTAACACTGTTTAGATTAGATACTCTGATAGTGCTCAAGTCTGACCTAACTAAATGTGGTTTCTCCAGCACATTAACTTTATTTCCCCAGTAACACAGGTTGGTTCTAAATCAATATTTGATCTGAAAAAGAAAAATACACTTCAGTTTCCTTACTGTAAAATAGGGATAAAAAACTAATTTCAACAACTATAAGCATAACATAATTGTTAAAACTAAAATTATACACAAAAAATTCCAAGACGTGAATGGAAGTTAATACACATGTTTCCTTCACAGCTATTTACTTAGGACTTATAATCGTGCATCTTTCAATCTCATTGCTATTTGTTGTTCTAGTGAGTGATTGTGTTGACAGTTTATTGTCGGAAGTTCGGTTGTCTGCAGATGACATAATGTTATATAAAAGGATCTAAATGGTTGAGGACTGTAAACAGCTGCAGGGTGATCTGGACAGGATATCTAGTTGGGTTAGTAAATGTGGGATAAAGATAAATGCAAAGAAGAGTCAGCTCTATTTTATGCTTTCAGCAGGCGTCATAATAAGTAGTGTGAAAACTGTCACAAGTGATACTTCACTTCCAAACAGCCCTGATGAAGGCCCAGGTTGGGCGCCGAAATACATCGATCAAAGCAGCGAGAATCCCGAAAAGTAAATGCAATATTTGATTAAGAGTCAGCTAATTTGATATGCAGATAAAAAATTAAAGGTTGATAATGACTACAAGATGGGAAAAGAATTGCTTAATGAAGACTTGGAAAGCAAATACAGTAATACCCCCCTTTACACGACCCCATTATGCGCGGTTTCACTTTAACGCAAATTTCAAATTTCACGTTAAAATGCCTCCTATTACGCGAATTGCTTACTTAAGAATATGTATGTCCATAATTTAGTCATTGGCTTCTCTTTGGTCGTGGTAATCCCCTCTTTCTCCGACCATTCTGATCGAAGAATTGACGATTCCCCGTCCTACGACTTTTTTCTTTGGGAATTCCCTAGTTTGTTTCGTTTGTTCCATTTGTTTATCTTGGCTGGCAGTCGTGTTTTAACGTTTGGTGGAGATACATAATTTAAAACTACGTTAAAAATGCCGCCTACGAAGAAAAAAAGAGCGTAAAACGTAACTTTGGAATTGAAGATGAAGGTGAAAAGAAGAACTGAAAATGGAGGAAAAGCAACAATTGTAAGCAGAGATTTTGGTCTGTCAGAATCGACTGTGACAACGATTTTTTAAAAATCGGTAAAAAATTAAACTCCAGCGAAAGTTCAACACCTATAAGTGCAACAAAACTTCTCGTTCGAGATCTTCTATCCTAGAAAGAATGGAGAAGTTGCTAGCAGTCTGGATCGAAGATTTAAATAAGAAGAACACACCACTGACTCAAGATATCATATGCACAAAAGCAAAATCTTTGTATGAGATGTTAAAGACAGAAGAAGGTGACTTCCACTCCGACTTTTGCTGCCAGCAGAGGCTGGTTTCATTGGTTCAAGCAGTGCTCCTATCTTCACACTATCCAGATAACAGGTGAGGCCGCCAGTGCGGACACTCAAGCTGCAACTGAGTTTCCAGACAAGTTTCAAGATTTCGTAGCACGGGAAAAAATTCCTGTTTGTCTCATCTTCAATGATGATAAGACCGGGCTTTAGTGAGAAAAATATGCCATCTTGAACATTCATTTCTAAAGAAGAACGTCAAGCCAGCGGTTTCAAAGCTGTGAAAGATCGATTAACACTTCTGCTAAGTGGTAATGCCACTGGTGATTTCAAACTGAAATCTTTACTGGTTTACCATTCAGAAACACATCGTGCAATGCGAGGTACAGACAAGACAAGCCTACCAGTCGTGTAGCGGTCCAACAGAAAGGCGTGGGTTACACGGAAGTTTTTCGAGATGGTAGTCTAATAGTTTTTGCCAGTCAGTAAAATCCTACTGTGACAGAAATGGGCTTGAACGTGAAGTTATATTACTCTTAGACAATGCCCCAGGACATCCAACCTCACTTGATACGCCGAGAGACTTAAAAGTGTACGTGATGTTCCTTCCACCAAACACTACGTCAATATTACAACCTATGAACCAGGGAGTCACAGCAAACTTCAAAGCTTATTACCATCGCCGCACTTTTAGCCAACTAATTCATGAAACAGACGGGGAAGGAAGACAGTCTATTGGAGAGCGGTGGAAGTCATACAACATCCTGAAGGATATTTACAACATAGACGAGTCTTGGAACGAAGTTAAAAGGAGTTGTATGAACGGGGTGTGGCGTAATCTTTGGCCAGATGTAGTGGAAACACCTAGAAGAATTGTCCAAATGCACAGACAAGTGCTTGAAGACATTGCTGCAATGATTGATTGGTCTGAACTTGAAGATGTCGTGGTAGAAGATCTTGAAGAACTTGTAACAACTCATGACGAACCTCTCAGCAATGAAGATCTGATCGAGTTACAGAATAATTTCATAAACGATGAGGAAGGACAAGTAGAAGAAAGAATTTTATCTTCAAGAGGAATACAAAATATTCGTTCAAAAATTTATTCAGGTTTGGACATATTGCATAGCATAGATAGTGATGATGACCGTGTTTGGACCATGTGTCAAACAATTAAAAACAGCGTTGGGTGAACGTGTTTTACAAGAATGTAAAAGAAATGCTACCCAAAAGACAAAAGATGTATTTTTCCGTTTAAAAAAAAACATGTAATACTGCATAAAGTGTTCTTAGAATTAAAGAGATTGATTCCAATGATTTGTATTTTTTTTTTTTTTTTTGCATTAACTTTTGACTCTGTTTAATCGTAAACCCCAACATACGCGAATTTCACTTAACGCGATTTTTTGCGGAACGTATCCCTCGCGTAAAGCGGGGTATTACTGTACCTGGCCATAAAATTTGATAGCAAGCTCAACTAGACAGCAGGTAGTAGGAAAAGCTTCAAAATCCTTCACTTGTAGGAGAGAGTGATGAGGGGATGACTGAGAGAAGTAAAGGAATTGGGTTACAAAACTTTGGTCAGATCTTTGCTTGAATATGGTGGTGTAGTATGGGACCAACATTTTGTGTCCCAAATAAAGGAGTTAAAGGGGGTGCAAAGAAGGGCTGCTACACTTATAGATCACACCGTAGAACATAATCAGTAACAAATATGATAAAAGAGTTAGAATATGATTTGTTGATAGACAGGAGGAGGGTTAAGAGGATCATGGTGGTGTACAAGGCGTATATTGGTGTAAGAATTAAAAGTAATGCATGGAAGAGGAAAGATGACCATGACCACAAGCTAGCACTCGATTTCAGGCACAAGGATGTAGGAAGATTTTCTTTCATATGTAAGGAGGACAGGAATTGGAATGTTACCAAGAGAATTATGAATAATTTACCAAAAGCATTAAAACAATTTATATTTGAAATTTGCAGAGGGCAAAAGTAGGTGAGTCCAAGAAAGGAGAAAATGGTTGTGTTGGGAAATTGACACCAGAGCAAGTGCTTCATCAGAATTAAATTAAATTAAATATATGACATATCAGAAGTATGAGTAACAACTGCCAAAAGTTGGAGAGACAAATACTAATAATGTTTCATAAGTATTTCCTGAGTATTAACACTCAGAGTTTTGGCAACTTCTATTCTGAGTAGAAGTAATTTTGTTCACAAAAAAAAAAAAAGTACTATTGACACAGCATGATCAATAATAAACAAACAGTTTTTATACATAGCCATACACAATTTTGTTAAAATAATTATGTATCTGATTTCTACAGTTGTGCACCTAAACCATCTTGTAATTTAACAATGTAAGTTTCTGTGTGTGTGTGGTTTTTTTTTTTTTTTTACAACTTTGAGAGAATTATTTTCATACTGTGTAATAACTGATTAACTGTTTTCATGGTGGTTTGGAAGATTTAAATTGTGATATCATACCAAAATATTTATAAAAAGGGCATGTGTGTTCAGCCAGATGGAGTTATATATAACACAATGTTTTAACAGCTGTACTCATGACATAAACCCCCAAAATATATCTCAATAAAAAGGAATATTCTCATGTCATGAACAACAAAAAAATTCCAAGAATTTGTGGAAATAATCTAAACCACTAGAAAACTAATTATTTTCAGGTCATGGAACCTAGCCATAATTTGTACAATTATGTATACTGTGCAATCTTAATTTACATAATGAATGTTAAATAACTGTTCTCAAAGTCGTCTGTAACATGGAAAGAAATTTCTAAATTTCAATACCAAAGCACACTAATTCTGGAACTCATTTTTTCTTTACCTTCTTCCGTTATTGGAATAAACTTAAACCAAAACAGGAGTTTCATTTACTATCACAATGGCTTTATTTGTAGAAAATCTATTTTAATTAAATTCCAATAATTTTTTTCCTCCCTTTTATTTGATTACACACAGGCACACACACAAACACACTATATATTGGTGCCATTCTGTTAACCAATACATATCTAACACTGTTGTAGTTTGCCAGGTATTCGCATTCAAATTATTTCGTTCATAAAGGAGAATGAGATATTCAAGAAAACTATCCTACAACAATAAACTGGTGAGATGAAAAGCAAGAGTCATTTACAAAATATAGCCAATCACATTACCAGAAACAAATAAAGATTTCTAAGTTTGATAGTAATTATGGTACAGCACATATCAGATTAATGTTCATGAACAAGTTCAGTAACTGTAACAAGAATCGTATGAAAATGATGCCCAGCCTAAAGGCTGAAAAAATGCCTGTATTCTCTATCAAATGTACTCATTTCCACATCAGTACATGACAATCATAAAACAATGCCTTACAAACAACAAATTTCAACTTTACATTCGAATTCCTCGCAGCAATATCTACAGTTTATGTAAAGGAATCTACTCACACACCGATTGAACGCTACATGTTAGAAAGCATGGGAACATCAAATGATTCAACTTGTTGATACTTAAAATATGCTCACTTATTGTGAACATCAGCTGCGCATACAATAGCAAACATTTCATTCAACATAAATGAAAGGAACGTTTGTATCGTGATGCAACTATCGTCAGTAACCGAACAGTATACCTACTGTAAACACACAAACCTACCTTTTCGCTCACTTCCTCTTGTCGTTTTGAGAGATAAATAAACAGTATTAATAACAGCAACCACACAACGTTTGGTATTCACAGCCTATATTTACGATCTTCATTACAAGATATTGTGCAGACAAAAGACTCCATTCCATACTTTTTAGATTGGGAACTGGAACAAAATAATGTTTAACAGATGCTAAAGAAAATAACAAATGCTACAAGCCGAAAATTCGAATTCCGTGATATATATTTATTAAATACGGATAGAGAAATGAGCCACCACTTACCTTTAGATAATACTAAGAATTCCGTGTGGTCATAATGACCTGGTGACAGGGTTTCTATTGGCTGCTCATTCTGCCCCCGGCTTAGCCGCCTTAACCTAACCCGATAGTGCTACCAGGTACAGGGGACCTACAGATATACTAAATAATAATAATTCCGTGTGGTCGTAATGATCTGCTGACAGGATTTCTATTGGCTGCGTATTCCGCACCCGTCTTAGCCGCCTTAACCTAACCCGGTAGTGCTACTAGGTACAGGGGACCTACTGATGTACTAAATAATAATAATTCCCTGTGGTCGTAATGACCTGGTGACAGGGTTTCTATTGGCTGCGGATTCCGTCAATGTCTAGCCG
>JARYHS010007963.1:402039-430906 GCA_031002005.1 Vandiemenella viatica
AAAATATCCAAGACGTGAATGGAAGTTAATAGACACATTTTCTTCACAGCTATTTACTTAGGACTTATAATCGTGCATCTTTCAATCTCATTGCTATTTGTTGTTCTAGTGAGTGATTGTGTTGATAGTTTATTGTCAGAAGTTCGGTTGTCTGCTGATGACATAATGTTATACAAAAGGATCTAAATGGTAGAGGACTGTAAACAGCTGCAGGGTTATCTGGACAGGGTATCTAGTTGGGTTAGTAAACGTGGGATGAAGATAAATGCAAAGAAGAGTCAGCTCTATATTACGCTTTCAGCAGGCGTCATAATAAGTAGAGTGAAAACTGTCACAAGTGACACTTCACTTCCAAACAGCCCTGATGAAGGCCCAGGTTGGGCGCCGAAACTTCAGTAGTAAAGCAGCGTGAACCCCGAAAAGTAAATGTAATATTTGATTAAGAGTCAGCTCATTAGATATGCAGATAAAAAATTAAAGGTTGATAATGACTACAAGATGAGAAAAGAATTGCTTAATGAAGGCTTGAAAAGCAAATACCTGGCCATAAAATTTGATAGCAAGGGCAACTAGACAGCACACATTGGGCAGGTAGTAGGAAAAGCTTCAAAATCCTTCACTTGTTAGAGACAGTGATGAGGGGATGACTGAGAGAAGTAAGGGAATTGGGTTACAAAACTTTGGTCAGATCATTGCTTGAATATCGTGGTGTAGTATGGGACCAACATTTTGAGTCTCAAATAAAGGAGTTAAAGGGGGTGCAAAGAAGGGCTACATCTGTAGATCACACCGTAGAACATAATCAGTATCCAATATGATAAAAGAGTTAGAATATGATTCGTTGATAAACAGGAGGGGAGTGAAGAGGATCATGGGAGTGTACAAGGCGTATATTGGTGTAAGAATTAAAAGTATGGAAGGGGAAAGATGACCATGACCACAAACTGGCACTCGATTTCAGGCACAAGGATGTAGGAAGATTTTCTTTCATATGTAAGGAGGACAGGAATTGGAATGTTACCAAGAGAATTATGAATAATTTACCAAAAGCATTAAAACAATTTATATTTGAAATTTGCAGAGGACAAAAGTAGGTGAGTCCAAGAAAGGAGAAAAAGGTTGTTTTGGGAAATTGACACCAGAGCAAGTGCTTCATTGGAATTAAATAAATTAAATTAAATATATGACATATTCTGATATGTGAGTGTGAGTGTGAGTGTGAGTGTGAGTAACAACTGCTAAAAGTTGGAGAGACAAATACTAATAATGTTTCGCTCAGTCTTTCCTGAGTATTAACACTCAGAGTTTTGGCAACTTCTATTCTGAGTAGAAGTAATCTTGTTCCCAAAAAAGTACTATTGGCACAGCATGATCAATAATAAACAAACAGTTTTAATATGTAGCCTCACACAATTTTGTTAAAATAATTATGAATCTGATTTCTACAGCTGTGCACCTAAACCATATTGTAATTTAACAATGTAAGTTTCTGTGTGTTTTTTTAACAACTTTGTGATAATTATTTTCAGTACTGTGTAATAACTGATTGCTTTCATGGTGGTTTGTAAGATTTAAATTGTGATATCATACCAAAATATTTATGAAAAGGGCTTATGTGTTCAGCCAGATGGAGTTATATATAAAACAAAGTTTTAACCGCTGTCCTCATGACATAAACCCCCAAAATATATCTCAATAAAAAGGAATATTCTCATGTCATAAACAACAACAAAATTCCAAGAATATGTGGAAATAATCTAAACCACTAGAAAACTAATTATTTTCAGGTTATGGAACCTAGCCATAATTTGTACAGTTATGTATACTGTGCAATCTTAATTTACATAATGAATGTTAAATAACTGTTCTCAAAGTCCTCTGAAACATGGAAAGAAATTTCTAAATTTCAATACCAAAGCACACTAATTCTGGAACTCATTTTTTCTTTACCTTCTTCCGTTATTGGAATAAACTTAAACCAAAACAGAAGTTTCATTTACTATCACAATGGCTTTATTTGTAGAAAATCTATTTTAATTAAATTCCAATAATTTTTTTCCTCCCTTTTATTTGATTACACACAGGCACACACACAAACACACTATATATTGGTGCCATTCTGTTAACCAATACATATCTAACACTGCTGTAGTTTGCCAGGTATTCGCATTCAAATTATTTCGTTCATAAAGGAGAATGAGATATTCAAGAAAACTATTAGAGAACAATAAACTGGTGAGATGAAAAGCAAGAGTCATTTACAAAATATTGCTAATCACATTACCAGAAACAAATAAAGATTTCTAAGTTTAATAGTAATTATGGCACAGCACATATCAGATTAATGTTCATGAACAAGTTCAGTAACTGTAACAAGAATCGTATGAAAATGATGCCCTGCCTAAAGGCTGAAAAATGCCTGTATTCTCTATCAAATGTACTCATTTCCACATCAGTACATGACAATGTAAACCAATGCCTTACAAACAACAAATTTCAACTTTACATTCGAATTCCTCGCAGCAATATCTACAGTTTATGTAAAGGAATCTACTCACACACCGATTAAACGCTACATGTTAGAAAGCATGGGAACATCAAATGATTCAACTTATTGATACTTGAAATATGCTCACTTATTGTGAACATCAGCTGCGCATACAATAGCAAACATTTCAATCAACATGAATGAAAGGAACGTTTGTATCGTAGATGCAACTATCGTCAGTAACCGAACAGTATACGTACTGTAAACACACAAACCTACCTCTTCCTTCACTTCCTCTTGTCGTTTTGAGAGATAAATAAACAGTATTGATAACAGCAACCACACACCATTTGGTATTCACAGCCTATATTTACAATCTTCATTACAAAGATATTGTGCAGACAAAAGACTCCATTCCATACTTTATTTGGTGGGCGGGGGGAAGGGGAACTGGAACAAAATAATGTTTAACAGATGCTAAAGAAAATAACAAATGCTACAAGGCGAAAATTTGAATTCCGTGATATATATATATTAAATAAGGATACCGAAATGAGCCACCACTTACCTTGAGATAATAATAATAATTCCGTGTGGTCGTAATGGCCTGGAGACAGTGTTTCTATTGGCTGCTCATTCCGCCCCCGTCTTAGCCGCCTTAACCTAACCCGATAGTGCTACCAGGTACAGGGGACCTACAGATATACTAAATAATAATAATTCCGTGTGGTCGTAATGACCTGGTGACAGGGTTTCTATTGGATGCGTATTCCGCCCCCGTCTTAGCCGCCTTAACCTAACCCGGTAGTGCTACCAGGTACAGGGGACCTACAGATACACTAAATAATAATAATTCCGTGTGGTCGTAATGACCTGGTGACAGGGTTTCTATTGGCTGTGCATTCCGCCCCTGTCTTAGCAGCCTTAACCTAACCCGGTAGTACTACCAGGTACAGGGGACCTACAGATATACTAAATAATAATAATTCCGTGTGGTCGTAATGACCTGGTGACAGGGTTTCTAATGGCTGTGCATTCCGCCCCTGTCTTAGCAGCCTTAACCTAACCCGGTAGTACTACCAGGTACAGGGGACCTACTGATATACTAAATAATAATAATTTCGTGTGGTCGTAATGGCCTGGAGACAGGGTTTCTATTGGCTGCCTATTCCGCCCCTATCGTAGCCGCCTTAATGCTGCCGGATACAGGGGACCTACAGTTTAACGTGGAATCTGAACCACGGAAGTGTTCTGGTGTACTTCACATTACACAGCAAGCTGTGCCAGAGGTGAAGGTCGGGTTAAGGGTCTATGAAAATCCACTACGAGACAGGGATTCAAACCGGGGACCTTGCGATCTCTAGTCAGACGCCTTAACCACTGAGTTACCAGACCGCTTTACCTTTAGATGATAGACGTAGGACGCCAACACACAGAATAGACAAAAACACAAAAGATACAGAAATTTTCGGGATGATCCCTTTTGTCAACAGGAGAACAGTTTGCTACATCATCCACCTCTCATAACGTACATTCCGAAAAATTCTGAATAATTTGTATTTTTGTCTTTTCTGTGTGTTAGCGTCCCACATCCATCATGTAAGGGTGAGTGGTGGCTTATTTCCCTATTGAAATTGATGGTAAAGAAAACAGCAACCAGTCACATTTGTAAATATGTTTATTACACCATTACCGGTTTCGGGCAAAGTTGCCCATCATCAGATGGTTTGCATTAACTTCACATCTGCAGATGCAAATTACAGCGCATTTTTGCATCCTATAATGTTGAAAATTATTTGCGATGAATAAGTTAAACTTCTCTTATTCATCGCAAATAATTTTCAACATTATAGGATGCACAAATGCGCTGTAATTTGCATCTGCAGATGTGAAGTTAATGCAAACCATCTGATGATGGGCAACTTTGCCCGAAACCGGTAATGGTGTAATAAACATATTTACAAATGTGACTGGTTGCTGTTTTCTTTACCATCAATTTTGATATAACAGTCACGGAGTTCCACTGATCCATCATGGATAAAATATTATTGCTTATTTCCCTATCCTAATTTAATTCCTTTTCGCTGCTTAGCGTCTTTGACTTCATTGTTTACTATATATATAGACATTTCATTTACGCAACAGCCAGAAGTCAAATTCAAATGTCAACTCTTGCCATATTGCAGCATAACAAAATATTTCGATTTAATACTGGACAGAACTCAAGCAGCATCTCCCAAACGTGTTTTCTTAAGTCAAAACTAGAAATATAGTTCTCCAAAAGATTTCAAGTTACTTCATGGGGAACCTGTGCTCATGTTATAAGAGCAACTGTCTTAGCTTTGTCATACTCTGTTGCTAAATACTGCTGCCCGACCTGGGGAAATAGTGCCAACACAAAAAAGATAGGGGACCACCAGGGCCGGCGTTAGGGGGAGGGGGGGGGGTAAGGGGGTCAAATGTACCGGGGCCCGCCGGCTGATGGGGGGCCCCGATCACCGGCTGCAGGGGCCCCTGGCCTCAAAGCCAAGAATCCACCCATTGTCGCTCGGCTAGTTTGTAGAGCTAAGAAAAAAAAAAAAAAAGGTCGCCAATTTTACCCCGGGCCCAAAATTCCTAGCGCCGGCCCTGGGGACCACTGGAGTTCGCGATTCCGCCAGGAGTTTTCATCATAATACTGCAGTGGTCAAACGCAAAACTCCAATAGACATTTAACGGTATCATGCTGGTCCAGTCTGTATTACAACTTAATGTCTGATTTAAAATAATGGTGCAGGCTGTCTAGAATAAATCTTTTTGGAATGCATAGAAGGCTAATTTGGGTATGTCTTATTTAACACACTAAGTCAAAATATGTACCATACTTTCCATCTTGGATTCCGGAAAATAATCTTGTACAAGTAGATCAATTTAAAATGTCTATCATACCCTTCCAATTGCGATTTTGAGTTCCAAAACTAGTCCATGTTTTTTATTTGTGTATTATTGGCGCGAAGAGTGTTATTTCTGTAGTATTATATAAGCGTCTCTGCTGTTAACATGTTTCTTGGAGATTTCAGCTCCTGAAATCTAGTTTACATCATATGATGTGGTCCTGTTAATGGTTCACTGTATTTATCATAGCTTCATGTCAATATTTATTCCTTTCCTTCTCGTGAAAGTTAAAACACCAGCTCTTCAGAACGTGTAAATCGAATCTCTGTAAATGAAACAAGAGTTTCATTGGACTATGATGCGCAAATGAGATGCAAATGCCAATGAGGGAAAATATGTGTGTTAGTGTCAACTCAGTTACAAACAATACAATATTAAGTAAATGGTCTGAATCAAATAGGATTGCGACATGTGTTTGCCATTCGGCCGAATACGTCCGACTAAAGGCGCATTCCCACGGTCCCTTGTAAACGGAGGTGAGACGGGACAGGACGCCATGGGAACAGGGCCGCCTATGCTAACGGAGACGAGACGCAGCTACCCACTCTGCTATTACGATTACTATTACTCCGCGATTCACTAAAAGTGTTTGGCAGAGGGTGCATTGCACCTATCAGGAAAGGTAATGGTTTGGAAGGGATATACGGGATATGGCAGGAGGCGCCCATGGGCTATTGCGAGGAACCATCCCAGCATTCACCTGGAGTGATCTGGGGAAACCATGGAAAACCCAGATCAGGATGGCCGGAGAGCTTTATCGGAAGCTACTCCTGTCGGATTACTCGCCCGGTAATCCTTTCTATTCCACTCCCTAATTGCTCGTGGAAAAAATGAATAGAGAAATGTATCGGTTCTGGCCCTGATTTCTGTTATCTTATTTTCGCGGTCATTCCGAGATATGAATGTTGCTGGTAGCAATATTTGATTGCTGTCATTCCGAAATACGTCAGTCGTGAATTTTTCAATTAGCTTCCGTCGAGAGCAACGCCTTCGGTGCTCCAGGTCTTCCCAACCTAACTCCTTCAACATCGAACTTACACTTTCCCTCCAACTATATATACCTGTCACGAATCGGGCGGCTCTTCTTTGGACCATCTCTAATGCCCCCATTAATCCCTTTTGATGGGGACCCCATACAGAGCAACAATATTCCAAGTGAGGCCTCACTAGTGACTTGTACGCAATCGATTTAACTTCCGGAGTGCATTGTTTTAAATTACGACCTAGAAATCGAAGCATACGATTTGCTTTCCCAATTACATTCGCGATATGCTCATTCCACGACAAATTATTACGAATTGTTACCCCTAGGTATTTAGCGGAATCTACCGTTCTAAGGACAGTGCCATGAATTGTATATTCAAAGCTAAACGGTG
Organism: Vandiemenella viatica; assembly: GCA_031002005.1. Classification (NCBI taxonomy): domain Eukaryota; kingdom Metazoa; phylum Arthropoda; class Insecta; order Orthoptera; family Morabidae; genus Vandiemenella; species Vandiemenella viatica. The sequence goes on from JARYHS010007963.1 coordinate 408,838, forward strand.
TCACCTTTTTACTTACACGCATGACTTGGCAGTTTTTACTTTTTAACTCCAACTGCCAATCTTTACACCACGCAATTATTCTCGTAATATCGTCTTGTATCAAAGCGCAGTCGTCCTGGGTTGTTATTTCGCGATAAATAATAGCATCATCGGCAAATAATGTTTTCATTCCCCTTATGATGTCGCACAAATGATTAATGTATATGAGAAACAACAGAGGCCCTATCACGCTTCCCTGAGTAGGTAAACATCACAGGCGTGTGTAGCGGTGCGCTGTTGCCATCGGTTTGCAGCAGCGGTGCGCGCCCCTTCTGTTGCTGTAAAGTGCTCTGTGCCAAACGACACTAGGCAACGTGGTGCGGAGGTGGCGGCGAGGTAAGCTAGGACTAACCTGCGGCCCGCGGTCGTCCCGTCCTGTCCCGTCTCGCCTCGCTTACAAGGGATCGTGAGAATGCGCCTTTAGAATAACGGGTCATTCACCTCAGTTTATTGTAAATTCCAAAATTTCCTGATCTATTGCTAGAGTACTAACACAGCTGCGGGATACATTGTACTTGAACGGGGATGAAGATACCGTATTGAAAAAATTGATCACTTCTTACTAATTTAGTTTAACGTTTGATCGTATATTTAAGGTATGTGGAATGGTAGAGACTCAAGGAAAGCGTCGTTTGCAAATTTTTTTACTGAGGTCGTGATAATAATTGGTCGTCTTTCGTTTATCAAGAACTGTTCCTATTCTACTAAAAATAACAATAATAAAGATATTCTGGTCTACCGCAGCTACACACAGAACAGGTTTTTCCTCATTTTCTGGGCAACCAAGACCTCGCATTAATTCAACGTGCTGTTGATTTTCAGTATTTTTCCTTGACCCTTTGACTGCTGTTGACGTGTATACACGTCATACTGCCTGCTGACCCCGAGTGCTAATGACGAGTTTAGACGCAGCCGCCGGTTTTCCCCTGAGTGCTGTTGACGAGTTAAGCCGCATCCGCCTGCCGCTACCTGACGAATATAGACGCACCGCTACCTTCCGCAGTCCTTTCGCTAACTTATCGTCCGAATATTTGTCTTTTGGCAGCCTAGGCATTGCTCTACAGTTCACTGTTTAACGGAAATTACATCATTGTTCTTTGTGTCCTGTATTTTATAAAGAAAATGGCAAGACGTTGTGGGTGCATTGAGGATGAAAGCATGGAGAATCTTACGAGGAGCGACATTGAGGATGAACTACGCTTGATTTTGATGGAAGTGATAGCTTTTCCAGAGAATTGGAAAGCTTTAGTCCTAAACCATACTCGTCAGCAGGGGTGACAATGCAGTCTCATGTTTCAACAAGAGATGTTAGTTGTTCTGAATCTGAAGAATCAGAAAGTGATAGTGAAACGCTTACGAAGAAATTACGTCTCAGTGATAAATCTGACTGGAAAGAAAATGATTTTCGTCCAGTTAGTCACGCATTTGATTATACGCTGTCGGGACATGTGTGTCAAATAGGGAATGTGCCAAATATTCTGTCAGTTTTCATGTTATTTTTTTTACAGAAGAACTGATGAAATATATAGCTGATGAAAAGAATCGGTTTTATATAACCACTATGGAGAATATTCCAGAATCATTGCATTCTTGAATATCAAAGTGGAAAGATACTGAATATGATGAAATTTTTTGTTTCATAGCTATTTGTCTTCTGATGCATCGCGTGAAAAAAATTGAAAATTAGCTAATATTGGACCAGAGATGTTCTTCTAAATACCGCAATTCTTGTTGAACTTATGTCCATATACCGCTTTTTGTTACTCTGGTGAGGTTTCGTGAGATTTCTCCGAACCCCTCGCTCCCCCCCCCCCCGACCTATTTCAACTCGCGTAATAATGGACAGACACTTCACAGCTTTGAAATGTTGAAAAATCTGTTTAGTAGTTATGTGCAACAAATTTCACCAAAGAAACAAAATTATGTATGTAATCGGGTAATTACAAAGCGCAGCAAACATTCAGTCAACATCGAGATATTTTGGGAATCTACATCTACAAACATATTCCGCAAGCGAAATTTCGGTGTGAGGGGGAGGATGCTTGTGCAATTATGATTTTCAGGTGTCTTTTTATATTCGTGAATAGCGCGAGGAAAAATCGGATGCCTTTAACTCTCTGTATGAGTTCGAATTAATTTAATTTAATTGCAATGGACCACAGGCTCCGGTGGCAATTTTCCTACACACCCATCTTCCCCCTATCCTGCACCTACCTATATTTGCCCTCTACAAATTTTATCTTTAAATTCCTTCAAAGTTTTCGGTAAATTGTTCATCATTTCTCTTGGTAACTCATTCCAATCCCTGACACCCGTACCTAAAAAAGAGAATCTTCCCACATCCTTGTGCCTGAAATCGAGTGCCAGCTTGTGGTCATGGTCATCTTTTCCCTTCCATGCACTACTTTTCATACCTATTGCAATATCTTTCCATGCCTCATCGCCAGTATATGCCCTGTACACTCCCATGACCCTCCGCATCCTCCTCCTGTCTTGCAATGAATCCCATTCCAGCTCCTTTATCATATCCGTCAATGAATGCATTCTGCGATAATTTCCAGAAACAAATCTAGCAGCCCTTCTTTGCACCCTCTCCAACTCCTGAATTTGATATGTAAAATGAGGGTCCCATACTACACTACCATATTCAAGCAATGGTCTGACCAAAGTTTTGTAACCCAATTCCTTGACTTCTCTCGTACATCCCCTCATCACTCTCTCCAACAAGTGCAGAACTTTGAAACCTTTTCCTACCACCTGTCCTATGTGTCCTGCCCAGTTAAGTTTGTTATCAAAAGTAATTCCAAGATATTTGCATTTCAAGTCTTCAGCAAGCAATTCTTTCCCCACCTTATATTCATAATTAACCTTTTGTTTTTTATTTGTGTATCTAATAAGCTGACTCTTCTTTGCATTTATCTTCATTCCATGTTTACCAACCCAATTAGATATCCTGTCCAGATCGCCTTGCTACTGTTTACAATCCTCTATCGTATCGTTCTTTTATACAGCATTATGTCATCTGCAAACAATCTAATTTCAGATAGTAAACAATCAACACAGTTATTCATTAGAATAATGAATAGCAATGGTCCCAATACGCTACCCTGTGGCACACCCATTTTTACCTCCACTTCTTTTGATACTACATTTCCTACCCTAACTTTCTGTTTTCTACCTTTTAAAAATTCTTCTACCCAGCAAATTACTTTCTTATCCACTCGAATGGTTTTTACCTTATTTACTACCATTTTATGGCTTACTCTATCAAACGCCTTAGACAAATCTAGTGCTACACTATCAATTTGGCCTCCCTTGTCCATTTCATCTGAAATATCTTGCATATATCCCACCAACTGAGATTCGCATGAATATCCTTGCCTGAAACCATGTTGCCTGCTTGAAAACCAATTGCGTTCCTCACATATATTTCTGATGTGGTTGCATATCAATCTTTCCATTAATTTACCTACCACTGATGTCAAACTGATTGGCCTGTAATTCTCAACTGTATTTCTCACCCCTCCTTTATGTACCGGCACTACTATCGCACTTTTCCAGTCCTGTGGTAAGCAGCAAGTGTCTAGACTCAATTTAAATAATATTTCAAGATAGGGTACAATGTCACATCCGGCTATCTTTAAGATATCTGTAGTAATATTATCTTCACCAACCCCTTTATGTTTTTTCAGCTTTCTTATTTCCTTCAAGGTTTTTCTCAGGATGGATATCAAATTTTTTACTATCGTCATTTCTAATTGTGTTGTTAAGCTCGTTCTCCGAATTAGACCCTCCCTCTAATTTTACAGTCGTGGTCTGAACACGGTATGTAAGTGTGGAATTAAATTATTTCTAGCATTTTCTTCGAATCTACGCTCTTTAAATTTTAACAATAACACTCAGATACAGTAAGGAACATATAGAAAATTGCAGTTGTTGTAAACGGGTATACAGGAAAGAACAGTAAACTATTGAGGTAAATTTAAGAATCACGACGCTTTCGACATAAGCTGCGAAAATCTAGTAAAAACTACAAGCAAGATGTGATTATTAGTGACGAAAAGTAGGGTTAATGATTGTTTGGTTCTGCAGTAATTTATGTGCAGAGAAACTATGTAGTGAGAGTATTTATTGTGTATCAGCCGTGAGAGGTTACGCCAGGAATATTCACCACTGGGCGGGTGGGACAGCGCGGGCTGCTCCGTCCCCAGGAATAATCACTCAGCACAGGTAGCGGCCTCAACGCGGCAGGTAGACGATCCGCTGTCAGCAGTCAAAGGGTTAAGGTAAGCGTTTTTGGTGATTTAGCTTAATTTAATTCAGTTTAATTGTGATGAAGTGCTTGCTCCGTTTGAAATTCCCTAACACACCCATTTTCCCCTTTCCTTTGCTCACCTACTTTCTCCCTCTACAAATTTCAACTTTATATTGTTTTAGCATTTTTGGTAAATTTTTCACAGCAATTTGTTCCAATGCCAGACTTCTTACCTACGAAAGAAAGCCTTGCCACACCAAGTTAATTTTATGTTGGCTGCTAACAAATCCATAAAGTTCCAAAACCATGTACACAAGTAACCTGCCTTAATCAGTTCTGTACGCGACCGAATATCATCTTGTGGTGAGACAGTAATTTGGTACTAAAAGAGTAGAGTGGAAAGGCTAATGCATAAGAATTAATTGGTCATCAAACTGCCAGAGCGTAATTGTAACAATAAGACTTAGTCTAGCGACAATGAGAGGGTTCGGTAGAAGGAGGCCCGGCAGTGAGCATATAGAGTCAGTGGAGACCGATCGGCGCACGATGTAGTAAGCATGCGAATTGGTGTATGTAGCGTAATGCACGTGGGACGGCAATTTAAGCTCCTGAAAGACGAGTGGAGTAACTTTACTGTTATAGTTGATGAGTAGTGATGGTTTTAAGCAGTTTGGAGAACTATACATGAAGTTGAACTGTTTAAGTGAAGCGCTGACTTAGATCGGGAAAACATATTGCTCAAGCCTGGGTCTAGGTTATCGTAGTCGGATCTGTATCTTTGGCGACCAGTCTGTATTAGCCTTATCCACGGTCAAATTAAGTGATGTGTGTACTTCAGTAAACGGTCATATCAGTTGAAGTTGGTGGTTGATTATGTACAATCAGCAGAAATAAACTTATGCATTCCAGTTTAACAAGAAACTACAACTTTCATTAAACTAAGTCCCAGCAACGCTTTTCCCGACAATCTACTTATTGTATAAGTTCTTTTGGTAATATCTGGTAACATGATACCAGTGCAGCAACCTTCCAACGAAAATAATGATGCTAGAACATGTAGTATCTAACTCTACAGGACTGTCAAAATGGAGGATGAAACCGCTCTACAAACGAAAGTTTATTTATACACTGATTACCATATTTTCAATATTGGTCCACGATTATTTTGGATACCAAATACAGGAGTTGGAGGGTGTGTGGAGGAGGGCTGCCAGGTTTGTCTTTGGAATTTACTGCAAAACACAATCAGTGACTAATATGATAAAGGAGTTGGAGTGGGATTCATTGGAGGATGAAGAGAGTCATAGGAGTATACCAGGCCTATACTGGTGATGAAGCGTGGAAAGATATTGGTCAGAAAATTAAGAGAGGTACTTGGAAGCAGGCCCGCTGCTAGCTGTTTGAGCGCCCGCGTGCAATACCGATTATGTCGCCCCCTGTCTAACTACAGCCAGTGGTGGATTTAGGAAATTTCCGAACCGGGTCAGAAAACTGTGAGATTGCCGCCCTTTCCAACATTATGTGCCACCCCCATTGTTGCCATCCCGAGTGTCCCCGGCCGCCCGAAGCAGCCGTTGAGCGGCCCTGCTTGGAAGGGTAAGGTTGACCATTACCACAAGCTGGCACTTGATTTCAGGCATAAGAGTGTGGGAAAATTTTCTTTTGTGGGAAAGGGAGAGAGGGACTGGAATAAATTGCCAAGAGAAGTGATGAATAACTTACCGGAAACACTGAAAGAATTTAAAGTAAAAATTAGTAGAGGGCAAAAGTAGGTTGGAAGGGGAGAGTAAGGGGTGTAGGGAGATAGTCAAAGGCACGGTCGCTCCATCGCAATTTTATCAGTTATCATTATTTTCTCAGAAACTGTGTTATGTTGTAGGGAAATTAAATATAGTAATGTTACTAACTTAAATGAATACCACTTCAAAGTTTTATAGTTATTTGGGAAACTAAACTTTCTAACATACCGAATTGTTGAATGAGTATAATACATTTAGCTTTTTGTTTATTTATATCGTGGCAGAAATATATATTACACAATTACAAACATCATATTGTACTTGACCAAAACTTAGCCACTTCCAGTCGACTTCCCGGGACCTCATATAGATAATCTTCCGAATAGGTTGCTGGACCCATCGAGCTTGTGCTGAACAGTCTAGTCTTCCCCGCAGTCGCACTTGATGTCATCGATGTTAAGTTAGCTCCTTCTTGCTAGAAGTCTTTGGATGTGCCCACTCGTGACCTTAGCCTATTCAGAGAGTTCCATCCGTTGTCACAGCCATGGAGGAAGAAATATATGGAGATGACGCAAGGAACCTTCACCCCGCATTGAAGTGACGCCGGGTGGAGAGGAGTGGGGAGGCGTGGCCGCCATATTACCTATCCATACAGACACGGGCAATATGAGCAAAAACCTCAAGGGGACTCTAGGATAAACGTGACGCCGCAATCTGCTGATGGATTATTATGTAACTCAATGAGAGAAATAAAAAATTAAGAATAAAATTTTTTGATATCTTGCTTAGTTTTCGAGATATTTTGTCTAAAATGTGAGATGGTTTTGGTTGAAATTCAGAAGAAACAACTGGTCAAATTTGATGATGGATTCTTATTTAATAAGACGAGACAAATAAAAAAATAAAGAATCTTGGCCAGTTCACGAGATATACTGTCAAAAGTGAGTTGAAATGCAGAAGAAAAATTTCGCAAAAACTCAGATTTGATGATGGATTCTTATGTAACACAACGAAAAAAATCGAAAATAAAGAATAAAATTTTTCGATATCTTGCTTAGTTTTCGGGATATACTGTCTCAAAATAGCAATTGTATGGATAGGTAATATGGCCGCCGCCGCGCATGCGGAGTAGCAGCCGAGAGTTTACAGGCAGCGTCACAGAATAAGCGGTATCTCCTCTCCATATATTTCTTTCCTCTATGATCATAGCCAGGTTGTAAAGATTCACACAATTTTCTCCTGCCATGTGAAGGGGAGTTATAGCTTCCCACAGTTGTAACCAGGCTTTCTTAATTGTAGTTGTAAGTTCGTGTGATATTTATTCATAGGAAACTTTTCCCAGACTTCAGTTTTAGCCTCTGTGGTAAGTGCCCATATAATGTTTAGTTCATTCATGGTCCACATTCTTCCTTTCCTGCTATTTCTCTTCGAATAGAAGGCAGTGCTATACCTGCGACGCGGTGGAGCCAGTCGACTGGAGTGTATTTTAAGCAGCCTGTTATGATTCTGCAGTGCGATTAGTGCGATGTCCACCTATTAGGCATGGGTTGACACATTTAGCTATACTCATTCGATATAGACAGAATTTTGTATTAACTATTTTTTCTTCACATTCTTCCCTTTAACTAATTTCTTGTCTAGGGACGTTCGAAGTGCTAAGACTCATGCTCCTTCAACTGCAATATCTGATAATTCATTAAAATATTTACTGATTTGTTTTATGTGTCTATTTGTGTTACAACTTATTACCCGTCTAAAGAAACATGCAGTGTTCAACATTAAAAAATGATGATTTTGTTATAATAATAATAAGAAGAGAAAATTCTGGTATGTTGATTTGGGGTACATGTCTCAGTTTAGGAAATTATGTTTTAATAACTGGAGACTGTACATGTTTCTAGTGAAACTTGTAGCAGGCAGCTTGATAGAACCATTAATTGTGGTAACTTTTTGAGAGATGATGATGAAGGCAATAAAGTGCCGAGGTCATTTGATTCATGAATCATATACACACATTCTTTCTACACCAGTGGAATGAATTTAATCTTCAAGCAGTAATAACAAAATGAGATACAAGGTCTCCAGTGTAGTGCCTATTAGTAAACGGTGAAAATAATAACAAATCGGTGCTTTGGTATATTAATATTAATGTTCTAAAATTGATTAAGATACTTATGTTGTGGCTATATATTATTTTACCAAATTTGGTGACCATATTATTTGTATGCAAGGAATACTAATTTCAAATCACTGTGCAGGGGGCATATGTGTAAATACAATGACCTTTAATACAACTAGAAAGTATGCAAAACTACTCTCAGATGTGTTGTGGAAAGTAGTGGTTGTATGAAATATCCTAGCAGTGTATGGGAAGACTCCAACAAAGGGCTTACAATAGCTCTTGAAGCCTTGTTTGTATATTATGGAATGATATATATAAGAGGTTGGGACTGTTTTGTTTATTTTAACTTTTTCATCAGAAATAGATCAATAATTACTGATTTCCTACTTTCATGCCATAGAATGAACTAACATATAGTACGGTAGAATGCAATAACAGGTTTTCAGTGTAAAGCAATCAGCATACAGCAGTATTCAAAACTTTTATGAGAATAACAAAATTATCTGAAACAGAAATTAAGCTGCAATATTCAAAGTAAAGAGAAATAAAAACTCAATCATTTATTGATGTAAACTGTTTTTTTCTTTAATTCATTAGAGGTATAATATCTAATTAAAAATAAAATTTCCAAGCAAAATGGGTCAATATACTATTAAAGTTAAATTAAATTTGATAATTATCAGGTCTCCACATTACTAAATACCAGAATAACTTCTCAGACACATTAAATGCAATATATTTGATTTAGAAGGATTTTTTTCCTTATGGCTTTACACCGTGTCAGCGTTGAGGTCATTAGGGGTGGGAAAGGACAGGAAGGAAAGTGGCCATGGCCAATTAAAGAAACCACCCTGGTATTCACATAATGTGATTTGAGGAAACCATGGAAAATACAAATCCAGATGACTGAACAAGGATTCGAACCAGCGTCCTCCAAAAAGTGAGGCCACAATGATACAACTTACCAACCATGCATGATCAAATGGACAGAATTGGAAGTAATGTGATTAGGGTGTGGTAATTACTGCTTCCATTTAAATATATTCAGTGCATTTTTATAAATAGTATTATTTTGAAATGTGAAAAAATGCTAGAAATACAAAGTACTCAGTGTAAAATTATACTTAAACAGTAAACTAATATAAAAAGCTGGAAAAATAGACAATTTCGGTAATGAAAATATGTTGAAAATTTCATACAAACGTAAAAATATAAATATTGCAGTAACTGACTGTGTATTCTTTGTGATTAAGTTTTTTGAAAACAAAATATATTGCTGATAACCCTGAACAGTTTGATACACTGAAATTTGATCTGAGTACAATTTCAGGGAATTATTAGAATTTCCTGTTCCTTTAGCAGAAAAAGGCAAATAGTAGAGAAAACAAATATTTATAAAAATCTGACATCAATAGCCAGTATATTAAGAGCTCATATTGACAATGCAGATAACTTAAACATCTAGTGATAACATATAATTCTGCGTCATCAATATTTATTTGGCTGTCCAGGTCGAACTGCGTGAATTTACTGAATGCCACAGAGTGATAGATGAATTGTTAGGTTTCAATAAATTAAAACAGTTCCACCCAGACAACCAAGATACCAAGTTGAGACTCAAGAAGTTTCTGACAATCTGATAACAAAAAAGTTAATTACATAAGTACGACATCTAAAAAATCGATATATAGTTTGATGATTTACAAAAAAAGTCATAAAAATCGCTAAATCTCTTTTCATAAAACTGAAGCTATAATAATATAGCTTTTATAAATAATAAAACTGAATCATAGCTGCAATAATTCCATCTTAATAACTCTGTAATAATATTACTGAGCAATTTCATATTCCATTTGAAACCTTTTTACTATTGGAAGCATTACTAACTATTAAAAAACAAATAAATCTACACAAAATATTGAGAACAGATGTTACATTAATAAATTCTCAAGTTACTGTTCACAGAGGCAGATGTAAGAGAGAATATGCATTATGTATACAGAAATATAAAACAGTTATTCCAGTTAAACAAAATCCCTAATTTCTTTTCAACTTAATTAAGGAATGATACTGCTGCAAATCTGACACAATGTTCAAGTAATAAATGTCAGTTTTTTACTAAATTTTTCACATGTCTCACATATGAGAGAAATTCTTTGATACCTGGATAAAGCAGAAGAAAAAAAAAAATTTCATTAAATTCCATTAATACCGAAGATATACAATTCAATGCTTATTATTACTCTTATATATTTCACAAAGACACTCAGTATCACCTTTATTCATTTCAAAGATGTATACAACTAATAAAAGATTTTCCACAAAGAACAATTACAATTTACCTGATGGGTTTTAAGATGCAAAAAGTCTTCACAAACAGATGAATAAAATGGCCACTAACCCAAATGTGTTTTCTGGTGCCATTTCAGATGACCTGAAGTATTGAAACGTTTCCCGCAAACTTTACAAGGATATGGGTGTCCACCAGAATGAAGCCTTTGGTGTATTTTAAGAGAACCAGACCGAGCAAAAGCTTTTCCACAAACAATACATAAAAATGAGCGTTCACCAGAATGAGTTATTTGGTGGGATTTAAGATTCCCTACTTGTATAAAAGATTTTCCACAAATTGAACACAAAAACGGGCGTTCGCCAGAATGAACTCTTTGATGAACTTTAAGATTACTGGACATTGTAAACGATTGTCCACAAATTTCACAGGAAAATTGTCGTTCAAGTGAATGAAACTTCTGGTGTCGTTTAAGATCACCAATACCTACAAAAGATTTTCCACAAATTTCACATGAGACAGAGTGTTTATCAGAATGAATTTTCAAATGTGTTCTAAGAATTCTAGGCTGTTTAAAACATTTTCCACAAATTTCACAAGAAAATGGGCGATCAGTAGAATGAATTGTCTCATGTATTTTAAGAGTACTAGCACATGCAAAAGTTTTTCCACAAGTTTCACAAGTAAATGGGCGTTCACCAGAATGACTTTTCTGATGCCATTTAAGATGATTAACAGTATTAAATGATTTTCTACAAATATCACAACTATATGGGTGTTCGCCTGAATGAAGTCTCCGATGTATTTTAAAGTACTTCAATATAGGATTTTCCACAAACATTACAAATAAATGGGCGGTCACCAGTATGAATTTTTTTGATGGCTTTTAAGATTCCCTATTTGTATAAAAGATTTCCCACAAATTTCACATGAATACGGTCGCTCACCAGAATGAATCCTGTGATGAACTTTTAGATTACTAGACATTATAAATGATTTCCCACAAATTTCACAACAAAACGGGCGTTCACTTATATGAATCCTCTTATGTCGTTTTAGATCCCCAGTTTCTACAAAAGATTTTCCACAAATGTCACATGGCAGAGGACGTATATCAGAATGGATATTTACATGGATTTTAAGAACCCTATATTCTTTAAAAGATTTTCCACAAATATGGCAAGAATATGGGCGTTCATTAGAATGAATTTTATGATGCAATTTAAGACTAGCAGCCTCTGGAAAAGCTTTAGCACAAAGTTCACAAGAATATGGGCGATCACCAGAATGAAATTTTTCATGCCATTTAAGATGACCAGAAGTATTAAATGACTTTCCACAAATTTTACAACAAAATGGGCGTTCATCCGAATGAAGTCTTTGATGTACTTTAAGATACCTAGAATAAGTAAAGGATTTTCCACAAACATTGCAGGAAAATTGGCGTTCACCAGAGTGAATTTTCCGATGCATTTTAAGAGTTCCTCCTTGTCTAAAGGATTTTCCACATATCTCACAGGAAAATGGGCGTTCACCCGAATGAATCCTCTGATGATCTTTGAGATTACTTGACATGATAAATGATCTTCCACAAACTTCACAAGCAAATCGGCGTTCGCCAGAATGAAACATTTGATGTTGTTTGAGATCTTTAATTTGTATAAAAGTTTTTCCACAAACTACACAAGGAAATAAATGTTTATCTTTCTCTAAGAAGTTTCTTAGCAGCTCAGCTGTATGAATTTCCTGCTTGTAAGCGTGAATGTTTCTTTGACAGTTTCTACTACACCTGCAACATAAATTCATATATCTTTCCAGTAACAATGTAGTCATAGAAATATGGTCTATAAACAAAATAAAAGATTAATTATTTTGAGATATACTTGAATATTATAGAAAGTAATTAATAGTAAGAGGGAATATAGTCTCCCAAAAATTCGTATTTCCCTTGCACCTTAACACAATTTATTAACTATATAGCAGAATATCATTACATCATCAGCAATTAAAACTGGTTTATCAAGATAGGCAGAATACCACCAAAATTTAGTTAAATCGTTAATATTAATTCTGTTGGGGAAGTGAATTTCTTAAATCTGTTAAAGTGTTAAATATAAGCAACATTATTAACTGTTCTGAACATTTGCTATATTTTGAAAAAAGAATTTACTGAAACAAATAACCATCAAAGAGTTCTGCTGTGGTCATCAGTTAACTGAAAGGTTAACTAAATCTTTGGATAATGAATGGGATGTAAAGCAAGTAGTAGCATAAACGATGAAGCTATGCACTAATAGTAAACCTATTCTCAATAGTAGTCTATAACAATATTTATGGAAATTATATGTAAGAACTTAAAACTTCTAAGAAATGTACATAAAAATATTTCAAAATTAGAATAAAATATTTTATACTTTTTATATATCACAACAATATTTTATAGTTATCAAAATTGTAAAATTTTTAATATACTAGTAATCTTTTATGACATTTTTATGAAAAATTTAAGAAAATTATCTTTTTATCGTCTGTGTATGTTAGTAGTCAATAACTGTGAAAAACTTCAGTTCGAAAATACAAGTTACCAGGGGCAGTTACCCATTTCTGCTAAATGAATCTATGTTAAGATGAGATACCATATAAATATGTTTTAGGATTTTTTCCCCTATAGACAACTACTGAAACAACACATTCATTTATTTTTAGTAGTTAGGCAGAAAATTAGACAATGTTTCATTGATTTTGGCTAATATTTACGACAATCAAGCAGACATTACTCTAGTTTTAGAGAAAAAATTCTGGTTTCAATTATTTTATGGTTAAATAAAAATCACTCAGGTCACAATATAAAAAATTGAACTATTAATCTTACCTTCTGTGTGGATTTTTGCTTGCATTTTGAAGAGGGTGGAGTTGGAATGTATTGTCAACTATATCAGAACAATCTGTGCAGGAATCAAAGCGAATGGAAATAGCAATGCTATGGTTGAATACATGTTTTATTAGAGAGCACCAAGATAAAAAGGTCTGCGCACACAATGCACATGTAACTTCAAATAATGATGGCTCTATGAGTGAAGTTTTCTTGTTGTGATCAAAATTATGAGCACACAACATTGATCGATTCATGAAAATTTGACCACATTGTTGGCATATATGTAACGGCGTAGTTATATACGGACTATGGCTAAAAACATGTCTAATCAGCAAGTCCCATTTGGCGAAAATTTGAAGACATATGGTACAGATATACTGTGATACATTGACCACATAATTGATACTGCTGATATCATCATCAGTTGTATGAATTCCAGTGTTTGAACTGCAAAAAAAAATCAATTCCTTCAATGAAAAGCATGGATAATATATATCAATATACGAATATAATAACGTAGCAGTTATATGAAGAATTTGTTACAAGCAGTAAAAAAAATTAAAAAATTTGTACAAAAATTAATAAACCTATTTTCTTTAGAGGATTTTATCTAGTACCAAACATTAGGAAACTGTCAACTGTAATATGAAACATTAGATATATAATGAAAAACTGGAAAGTAATATGCTAACACAAAAGACTTACGTAATAACATCTTGCTGAAAATATAAAGTGTACTAACGATCAACAGTCAAGCAATCTGATGGCTTATTTGGTTAAAGCAAGCAACTTAGTGTCAAAGGATTTCTAGTTCAAAATCAGTATCAACTGGAATTTTTACAGGCCCTAAAACAGAACTTGGCTTTGTTAATATGAATTTCTTAGCATGCCTTAGATATAACTATAGTCTTCTATACCTGTCAGGCTTTTCAGTATAGATAAGGAAGTTATGGTACAGGTAGATCATGTAAACAGTAAGAATCTAGGCCATGAAGACACTAGGATCACATTAACTTATTATTTTGGTAATCAGAGTTCTGATATGGTAATAACAATTTCATTCTAAAAATAATACTAATCATTATAGAGCTTTAGGATGTTACACTATGTTAAAAAAATTGTACTATGTTCCTGTACCGCCCAAATAAAACAATTATTTATGTGATGTTAATGCTTTCAGTTTTGCACTTAAACAGTTATTTACAAAAAGCTATATAATTGGTTTAACTATTTTAAGAACTGATTGATAATTATTTAAATTATTGGGTACTAAGTGCTGATATTTTAGTGTTATCTGCATTATATGTTCCAGTGTGTAGTGTTATTAATAACTAGCTGAATAATGGACTAACTTCTTAATGGTTTGATTAATTTGCACAATTATGGATTTGGTTTGTAAGTTTTATATGCAGATGAGCTGCAGTTCAGCATTCATCCATCAGTGAACATGCCATTGTATTAATGAGAGCTGCAATATGACATGGTATATCAGATGATTGCTAGTCACTACAATATATGATATCTGACTCAAATATATAAATGCTAACATCAATAGATTATCACGTTTGCTCTGAAGGGAAAAAGACTCGATGACCACAAATGTTTGATGGCACACACTGATCATGGAAATATTGTGACGTATCTACAACTGATTATCTCGCACCTCAACAGATATGTATGTCAGTGACCTCAGGTATGACCGTTCTATTATTATTACTCTGTGATTCAATAAAAGTGGGCGACAGAGGTTAAGTTGTACCTCTTCTAATATGTAATCATTTATGCACTGGAGAGGAGATATGGGATATGGCAGGAGGCACCCACTGGCTATTTTGAGGAACCATCCCAGCATTCACCTGGAGCAATCCTGGGAAACTATGGAAAACTCAGACCAGGGAAGCAGGAGTGGTTACTCAAGAGCTAATCCTGACAGATTATAGGTTTTGTCGCTCCCTAAACCCATCCTATTCCATTCTCTATTCATTTGTGGAAAAAATTAATGGTTCTGGTCGAGCTAATGATATGTGTTTCTGCCATCCTGAAATAGGTCTCTAGTGAACTTTTGCATTAACTTCTGCAAAAAGTAATGTCTTCAGTGTTCCTGCTCTTCACAACCATACTCCATCAACACTGAACTATCACTTTCCTTCTACCTATATACACCTCTTATAAATTGGAGGGCTCTTCTTGGGATATTCTCCTGTGCCTCCATTAAATCCTTTTAATGAAATTCCATAGAGAAGAACAGGTTTTCTAAGTGAGGTCACACCAGTGCTTTGGATACAATCAATTTAACTTCTAGTGTGTACAGTTTTAAATTACAATATAGAAATTGGAGATTATGATTTCCTTTCTAATTACATTCTCAATATGTTCATTCCAAAGCATATTATTTTAAAGTGTTACCCCCAGGTATTTAGCAGATTCTACCTTCCTAAAGACAGTGCCGTTAACTGTATATTCAGAGCTGAATGATGTGAACCTTTTACTTATATAATGACTTGGCATATTTTTTTTATGTTTACCTCCAGTTGTCAGTCTTTACACACGGCAATTATTTTCATAACATTGACTTGTAACAAAGTGAAGACGTCCTGGTTTTTTTTTTTTTTAATAGTATCATCAGCAAAGCCATTTTTTTCCTTTATTATACCGCACAAATCATTGATGTATATGAGAAACAACATGGGCCCTATCATACGCCACTGGTGAACACGTGAAGAATGTTCACCTTTGGGAACTACAGGCTGTGTTCTACTCTTTGGAAAGTCTGGATCCCATTCACATATTTGTCTAGATGTGCTGCAGCTATAAAATTTTGTAAGCAACCTAGTATCAGGCACAGTGTCGAAAGCTATTTACAAAATCTAGTAAAACCAATTCAACCTGTATCTATCATATGGCATAAGTCATGAATAAAAGTGCAAGTTTTGCAGCATTAGCCTTTTCTCAATACTTGTTGATTTGGGTTTAAAAGCTCTACTTAATCCAAAAAATGCATGATATTCGAACAGATGATATATACTAAAATTCTGCAAGATATCAAAGTTAATGCGATCAATCTATAACTTTGAGGATAATTAACTTTCCAACTCTTAAACACCGGACTTCCTATGGTGGTAACGCACTCAGCTGATGTGCTACCTTGATCCAAACAAGGCGGTAAATAATTTCTAGAAATACAGCGCAACTTCCTTCGCATACCTAGATTATAATACAGTAGGAATACCAAATGTTCCAGGAGCATAATTGTTTTTTAACGTTCATAAGGAGTTTTGTTAATCACTTGATGTCAAGAACGAGATATTTCATATTTTTCTTTTCACGAATGAAGTTTTCTCTTGTGAAAAGTTTGCTAAAATATTATTCGAAATTTCTGCTTTCCTTGTACTAGTTTCCAATAATTCCTCATTTTCATTAATCAGTGAAGGTATAACTTTATTACTTAGATATATGACAAGAACGTTTTTGGATTATTCATCAGATCTTAAGATAAATTACTGACTTAAAAAGCTTCATGCCTCTCCTTAGGCACTTCTGCTCGCAACTGAACTAATTTATCGCAATAAAATGAATCCTCTCAATTGTTTATCATGGCATCAAAACGCCTTTGTTTCCTAAGCGAACATTTCACTTTCCTACTGAACAACGAGAGAGCAAAACCTTTGCAACTGAGCGTGATGGATACAATATGCAGCCACAGCCAGCCCATGCAACAGAGCATATGGAGGGGAAGGTAGGAGTTCTATAATTAAAAAACTACTCACACGCCATACAAAGCTAGTGCAGCTCAGTTTGTTATGAAGGTAACACCGGACCTAAAGAGGGAGACAGAGCACTCCACCAAAAGCTAGTCTTCCATCAGAGGGAGAACCCGTGAAGATTATATTTATCTATGAAAATAGTCGAAAACTGAGGGAAAGAGTAGGTATCCAGAAAATAATAGTTAAGGATGGAAAAGAAGCCACTAAGGATTTGAAAATATAGAGACACTAGGTAACTGGTTTACTGAAACCATTAGGGACAATGATTCAGGAATGTGATAATGTAAATTGGAGAAAAAGCATATCTGCACAGGCAGAAATAAGCAAACAAACAAATTTTAAATTCATCCTGAGGATAAAATAAAGGAAATAAGTAAGATAAAAAAGGGGATGGTTTAAATAGTATTATAATAAGAGATAGCAGGGTTTGACATTGTAACTTGTTGTTTAAATTGGGTCTGGATACTTACCAGAGGAATAAGAAAGTGCAACAGTAATACTGGACCATAAAGGAGGGGTGATGAATTGAAAAGTACAGGCCAATCAGTTCAACTTCAGTGGTAGGTAAATCAATAGAGAAACTGTACAGAACCATACAAGAAAAGACTATGAGGAATGTAAGTGGTTTTAAATTTGACAAGGCAAAGATACCCATTCAAATTTCAGTAGGCCACATGTAAGATATTATGGATAAAATGGATAAGGGAGGCAAACTTGACAATATAGCACTAGATCAAGAGAAGGAAGGTACTAGTGCAGTAAAAGTTATGTGTGACCTATTCAAAGAAGTAGTAAGATCGTGAGAAATGTTTGTTTAAAAAAAAAAAACAAAAGAAAGAAAGAAAGAAAGAAAGAAAAACAGGGAGCACAAGGAGGAGGCTGAAGAGGCTGGTAGAGGAGGGAATATAATAGATTATATATAAGGAATGATAAGAAACTATGAAACAATAGGGAATTTATAGCTGCAAAGAAAGAAGCTTAAAATACATTTATAAAAACTATCATAGGTGCACAAAGAGCACTAAATGATACGTGTAGAAATTTTAGATCCACATTTTTTTTTTAAATAATAAGATAGAAGGAAGGTACTCTGATAATTTCCAATAAAGGAAGGGGACAAAGTAACATAGAAAACAAAAATAGCAGGGATACTGAGCAACTGGTTTAGCGAGACATATATATATAGGGACAGATGAAGAATTAGTTGAGGAAAATAATTCCCATCTTAGATCATACGAGCACTGTGGGTCTTTAGAAATAGAGCCATAGAGTATTATGATAGCTACACAGGTTTTTTCTCCTTCAAAAAAAATTGTAGGCAGCACACCTTGGTCTATTATTTTGTTTTAGTCTATACATATGACATATTTCAGAGGATTAGAAATGTGCCAGAGTAGCACCAGTTCACAAGGATGAGGAGCCAAATAAGGTTAAGAACTCCAGCCCCATTAGTTTCAATGTAGAATTGTATAGTTAACTACATTAGGAAAATGTGTGAGGAAAACATGTGGTTTGTAAGTCAGCGCTATTCTTCTGAATATAAATTTTTTCATACACACTCCATAAATGTATTCTTCCCACTTTAATAACATTATCAAATAATGATATAGATTTAAATATAAGGCCATCAGATTTTTTTCGATTGTGAAAAAATATATTTAGGGAATGAAATAACTTACAAAATTTTCAAGTGTCAGATCAAAGCTTCATTGTTTTATATTGAAGAAAGCAATCAATTTTGAAGCAACAAAGTGAAAAATGTTTCTCACTTTATATTCAATTAACAGAGTGTTATCAAGTTAATAATTATAGCTATGATTTGTAAAACTTAAAAGAAATAGCAAATAGAATATATGTTAGATACAGGGTGGCACAAAAAGAACGCATGCATTTGATTTGAGTAGTATAAGTGGTGAGAGTGGAATGTAGGGGTGGGATATCTGTTGTGTTGTAGGTTAGAGCATCCAGTTTCAGTAGCAATGGCTCAGTGTTCTGTGCTGCATCACATTTTCGCTGTTGAACATTTTTTTAAAGTAATGAATCTGTTATCATAGTTCAACGTCTTTTCCGAACACAGTTCAATGTTCCGCAAAATGGTTTGATTCCTGATCGCAACTCTTTTCAGAAAACTGGAAGTGTCACGAAACAGAAGTTGTCTGGTCGTCTTTGTTCGGTGTGAACCCCAGAAAATGTCGACTGAGTAAGAACGTCTGTTCTTCAAAGTCCTCGCTGCTCTACAACTCTGGGTTTGTCTCATCGCTCGCTGCAGCGCATCCTGAAGTATGAGTTACAATTTCATACTTGCAAAATTATGATCGTGCAGAAGATTCACGAACGTGATCATGAGCAATGGAGACTGTTTTGTGATGGATTGCTTGATGTTCTTGCTAGTGATGATATTTTGTTTATGATGAGTGATGAACCTCAATCCCATTTAGACAGTTATATAAACAAACAAAACAGTCTGTTTGGGTAGCAGACAACCCACAAGAATTGCATCAAACACCACTACATAGTTCAAAAGTGAGTTTGGTGTGGAATTTTAAGTGTGGCATTATTTTTTTGAGGAGGGTAGTGTTAGTGTAACAGTGAATTATGAACGTTATGATGCAATGATACGCAATTTTTTGTGGCCACAACTTAACACTTTAGGGATCAACATGGCATAGATGTGGTTCCAACAAGTTGGAGCCACCGCTCACACGGTGAATGATTCCATGGCAGTTGTCCGGGAAATGTTTCCACAACACCTGATCTCACGTTTCAGCGATGTCCACTGGCCTTCACGCTCGCCAGATTTGTTGCTTTGTGACTTCTTTTTGTGGGATTACTTAAAAAGTAAACTTTACTGCAACAAACCTTGTACACTCAATGATCTGAATGTTGCAATAGGTGAAGAAATCGCTACTGTTCCACATGATACTTAGACTGGTAGATTCCGTTAAATACCCAGGGGTAACAATTCGTAATAATTTGTTGTGGAATGAGCATATCGAGAATGTAATTGGGAAAGCAAATCGTATGCTCCGATTTCTAGGTCGTAATTTAAATCAATGCACTCTGGAAGTTAAATTGATTGTATACAAGTCACTAGTAAGTCCTCACTTAGAATATTGTTGATCTGTATGGGGTCCGCATCAAAAGGGGTTGATGGAGGCATTAGAAATGGTCCAAAGAAGAGCCGTCCGATTCGTGAGAGGTATATATAGTTTGAGGGAAAGCGTAAGTGTGATGTTGAAGTTGTTAGGTTGGGAAAACCTGGACACCAAAGGCGTTGCTCTCGACTGAAGCTAATTGAATAATTCACAACTGACATATTTCGGAATGATAGCCAACAAATTTTGCTACCAGCAACATTCATATCTTGGAATGACCGCGAAAATAAGATAAGAGAAATCAGGGCCACAACCGATGCATTTCTGTATTCATTTTTCCCATGAGCGATTATGGAATGGAATAGAAAGGATTTACCGGGTGAGGAAACTTAAAATCCAAGAGGAGTAGCTTTTTATAAAGCCTGGTCTGGGTTTTCCACGGTTTTCCCGGATCACTCCAGGCGAATGCTGGGATAGTTCCTCATGGGCGCCTCCTGCCATATCCCGTATATCCCTTCCAAACTATCACCCTTTTAGGATAGGAGCAATGCACCCTCTGCCACACACTTTTAGTGAATTACGGAGTAATAATTATAATAATACTTTGAAGAAAGCAATGGAAAGACTTTTAATGTATATACAGGAAGAAGGCCATTATCACTCTGAAATTATGTTTAAAAGTTAAGTGCAATTCATAAAATGGATAAATAACATATTGTATTGATGTGAGTACATTTTCTGTGTGACCAAAATAAGGCCAATTATAACAGTCTGAAATTCACGCATTCTTCTTGCACCACCCTGTATCAGCCTGAACTACAATTTAACAGTTTTTTGATTTGCTGAAAATCTTTATTTGGTGAAGCAAATTTCAATAATCTTTGTGATATTTCAGTAGATCTTAAACCAAAAAAAAAGTTTTGTTATCTGCCAGAAAACATTTTGGAGGATGAAATAGCACCCCCAAGTAATGGATGTTAAGCAAAAAAATTTGTAACTTCATTTTAAATTGTCTTCAAAAAGCAAAGGTTTCCCACAATGGTTGAAAAAGATACATACAATTTTACAAAATTACTCAGTTTTCTACGTATGAGGCCACTCCTTTATGTCAAAATTCTCACCCAAACACCATTAATAAGAAAAAAAAAATGTTGCCTATCACTGCAAATAAGATGATTGTGGGTGTTGTATTTCTTAAAAAAATCAAAAACTGGATTTACTACCCAAAAAAATCTTTTTTCACACTTACACCACAGAGATACTTGTCCCTAATGATTTTTATGATATGTTATAGGATAAGAAAATCTAACCAAGAAATAACTTTATTATGTGCAGAAAACTAAGTTCTGGGATTAAAGAGGGCTGTGAAATTAGTGTAGTAAAAATGCTTTGTGTTGAGAAATATTATCAATTTCGATAAAATAAACTAAAAAAATGTTTCATACAGGAAAGGAAACAACTGAAATTTTTCCAATCACTTGCTTTATATCCGTGGATTGAATCAACATTGTAATTTTTAAATTTTCTTAAATAAATAGTAAATATCAATAGGAAAATTAAAAAGTCACCTAAATTGTGCATAGAAATTCCATGATATTGAAAATAAAAATTTTAAAGTAACTACAGCAACCAATTTATACTTAACACTGGTTATAGAAATCATTAATCCCCTAAATTAAGGTTGGCGAAATTATTATTTTTATCACTTCCCTCAGAAAACGTTTTCGAACTTATTTGATTGATATCAATTATTTTCTGTATGGAAAAAATGTTTTATTTGCAAATTTGAATGCAGAAAACTGGAAAAATAATTCTTAATGCAATTTTACACTACATCTGAAAATTTGTGATATAGCCCTACACATAACATTACTCTGAGGGAATATGAGT
>JARYHS010007963.1:431906-537002 GCA_031002005.1 Vandiemenella viatica
TTTTATCTTTAAATTCCTTCAAAGTTTTCGGTAAATTATTCATCATTTCTCTTGATAACTCATTCCAATTCCTGACACCCTTACCCAAAAAAGAGAATCTTCCCATACCCTTGTGCCTGAAATCGAGTGCCAGCTTGTGGTCATGGTCATCTTTTCCCTTCCATGCACTACTTTTCATACCTATTGCAATATCTTTCCATGCCTCATCGCCAGTATATGCCCTGTACACTCCCATGACCCTCCTCATCCTCCTCCTGTCTTGCAATGAATCCCATTCCAGCTCTTTTATCATATCTGTTACTGATTGCATTCTGCGATAATTTCCAGAAACAAATCTAGCAGCCCTATACATATACATTTCATTTACGCAACAGCCAGATGTCAAATTCAAATGTCGACTCTTGCCTTATTGCAGCATAACAAAATATTTCGATAAAATACTGGACAGAACTCAAGCAGCATCTCCCAAACGTGTTTTCTTAAGTCAAAACTAGAAATAATGTTCTCCAAAAGATTTCAGGTACTTCATTAGGAACCAGTGCTCAAGTTATAAGAGCAACAGCCTTAGCTCTGTCATACCGTTGCTGAATACTGCTGCCCGGCCTAGGGAAATAGTGCCAACACAAATAGATAGGGGAACACCAGGGCCGGCGTTAGGGGGGAGGGGGGTAAGGGGGGTCAAATGTACCCGGGCCCGCCGGCTGATGGGAGGCCTCAAAGCCAAGAATCCACCCATTGTCGCCCATAATACTGCAAGTGGTCAAACGCAAAACTCCAATAGACATTTAACGGTATCATGCTGGTCCAGTCTGTATTACAGCCTAATGTCTGATTGAAAATAATGGTGCAGGCTGTCTAGAATAAATCTTTTTGGAATGCATAGAAGGCTAATTTGGGTAAGTCTTATTTAACACACTAAGTCAAAATATGTACCATACTTTCCATCTTGGATTCCGGAAAATAATCTTGTACAAGTAGATCAATTTAAAATGTCTATCATACCCTTCCAATTCCGATTTTGAGTTCCAAAACTAGTCCATATTTTGTATTTCTGTATTATTGGTGCGAAGAGTGTTATTTCTGTAGTATTATATAAGCGTCTCTGCTGTTAACATGTTTCTTGGAGATTTCAGCTCCTGAAATCTAGTTTAAATCATATGATGTGGTCCTGTTAATGGTTCACTGTATTTATCATAGCTTCATGTCAATATTTATTCCTTGCTTTTTCGTGAAAGTTAAAACACCAGCTCTTCAGAACGTCTAAATCGAATCTCTGTATATGAAACAAGAGTTTCATTGGACTATGATGCGCAAATGAGATGCAAATGCCAATGAGGGAAAATATGTGCGTTCGTGTCAACTCAGTTAAAAACAATACAATACAATACAATATTAAGTAAATGGTCTAAATCAAATAGGATTGCGACATGTGTTTGCCATTCGGCCGAATACGTCCGACTAAAGGCGCATTCCCACGGTCCCTTGTAAACGGAGGTGAGACGGGACAGGACGCCATGGGAACAGGGCCGCCTATGCTAACGGAGACGAGACGCAGCTACCCACTCTGCTATTACGATTACTATTACTCCGCGATTCACTAAAAGTGTTTGGCAGAGGGTGCATTGCACCTATCAGGAAAGGTAATGGTTTGGAAGGGATATACGGGATATGGCAGGAGGCGCCCATGGGCTATTGCGAGGAACCATCCCAGCATTCACCTGGAGTGATCTGGGGAAACCATGGAAAACCCAGATCAGGATGGCTGGAGTGCTTTATCGGAAGCTACTCCTGTCGGATTACTCGCCCGGTAATCCTTTCTATTCCACTCCCTAATTGCTCGTGGAAAAAATGAATAGAGAAATGTATCGGTTCTGGCCCTGATTTCTGTTATCTTATTTTCGCGGTCATTCCGAGATATGAATGTTGCTGGTAGCAATATTTGATTGCTGTCATTCCGAAATACGTCAGTCGTGAATTTTTCAATTAGCTTCCGTCGAGAGCAACGCCTTCGGTGCTCCAGGTCTTCCCAACCTAACTCCTTCAACATCGAACTTACACTTTCCCTCCAACTATATATACCTGTCACGAATCGGGCGGCTCTTCTTTGGACCATCTCTAATGCCCCCATTAATCCCTTTTGATGGGGACCCCATACAGAGCAACAATATTCCAAGTGAGGCCTCACTAGTGACTTGTACGCAATCGATTTAACTTCCGGAGTGCATTGTTTTAAATTACGACCTAGAAATCGAAGCATACGATTTGCTTTCCCAATTACATTCGCGATATGCTCATTCCACGACAAATTATTACGAATTGTTACCCCTAGGTATTTAGCGGAATCTACCGTTCTAAGGACAGTGCCATGAATTGTATATTCAAAGCTAAACGGTGTCACCTTTTTACTTACACGCATGACTTGGCAGTTTTTACTTTTTAACTCCAACTGCCAATCTTTACACCACGCAATTATTCTCGTAATATCGTCTTGTATCAAAGCGCAGTCGTCCTGGGTTGTTATTTCGCGATAAATAATAGCATCATCGGCAAATAATGTTTTCATTCCCCTTATGATGTCGCACAAATGATTAATGTATATGAGAAACAACAGAGGCCCTATCACGCTTCCCTGAGTAGGTAAACATCACAGGCGTGTGTAGCGGTGCGCTGTTGCCATCGGTTTGCAGCAGCGGTGCGCGCCCCTTCTGTTGCTGTAAAGTGCTCTGTGCCAAACGACACTAGGCAACGTGGTGCGGAGGTGGCGGCGAGGTAAGCTAGGACTAACCTGCGGCCCGCGGTCGTCCCTAAACTTCGGCTAATTAGGTCCTGTCCCGTCTCGCCTCGCTTACAAGGGATCGTGAGAATGCGCCTTTAGAATAACGGGTCATTCACCTCAGTTTATTGTAAATTCCAAAATTTCCTGATCTATTGCTAGAGTACTAACACAGCTGCGGGATACATTGTACTTGAACGGGGATGAAGATACCGTATTGAAAAAATTGATCATTTCTTACTAATTTAGTTTAACGTTTGATCGTATATTTAAGGTATGTGGTATGGTAGAGACTCAAGGAAAGCGTCGTTTGAAATTTTTTTACTGAGGTCGTGATAATAATTGGTCGTCTTTCGTTTATCAAGAACTGTTCCTATTCTACTAAAAATAACAATAATAAAGATATTCTGGTCTACCGCAGCTACACACAGAACAGGTTTTTTCTCATTTTCTGGGCAACCAAGACCTCGCATTAATTCAACGTGCTGTTGATTTTCAGTATTTTTCCTTGACCCTTTGACTGCTGTTGACGTGTATACACGTCATGCTGCCTGCTGACCCCGAGTGCTAATGACGAGTTTAGACGCAGCCGCCGGTTTTCCCCTGAGTGCTGTTGACGAGTTAAGCCGCATCCGCCTGCCGCTACCTGACGAATATAGACGCACCGCTACCTTCCGCAGTCCTTTCGCTAACTTATCGTCCGAATATTTGTCTTTTGGCAGCCTAGGCATTGCTCTACAGTTCACTGTTTAACGGAAATTACATCATTGTTCTTTGTGTCCTGTATTTTATAAAGAAAATGGCAAGACGTTGTGGGTGCATTGAGGATGAAAGCATGGAGAATCTAACGAGGAGCGACATTGAGGATGAACTACGCTTGATTTTGATGGAAGTGATAGCTTTTCCAGAGAATTGGAAAGCTTTAGTCCTAAACCATACTCGTCAGCAGGGGTGACAATGCAGTCTCATGTTTCAACAAGAGATGTTAGTTGTTCTGAATCTGAAGAATCAGAAAGTGATAGTGAAACGCTTACGAAGAAATTACGTCTCAGTGATAAATCTGACTGGAAAGAAAATGATTTTCGTCCAGTTAGTCACGCATTTGATTATACGCTGTCGGGACATGTGTGTCAAATAGGGAATGTGCCAAATATTCTGTCAGTTTTCATGTTATTTTTTTACATAAGAACTGATGAAATATATAGCTGATGAAAAGAATCGGTTTTATATAACCACTATGGAGAATATTCCAGAATCAGTGCATTCTTGAATATCAAAGTGGAAAGATACTGATTATGATGAAATTTTTTGTTTCATAGCTATTTGTCTTCTGATGCATCGCGTGAAAAAAATTGAAAATTAGCTAATATTGGACCAGAGATGTTCGTCTAAATACCGCAATTCTTGTTGAACTTATGTCCATATACCGCTTTTTGTTACTATGGTGAGGTTTAGTGAGATTTCTCCGAGCCCCTTCCCCCCCCCCCCCCCCCCCCCCCGACCTATTTCAACTCGCGTAATAATGGACAGGCACTTCACAGCTTTGAAATATTGAAAAATCTGTTGAGTACTTATGTGGAACAAATTTCATCAAAGAAACAAAATTATGTATAATCGGGTAATTACAATGCGCAGCAAACATTCAGTCAACATCGAGTTATTTTGGGAATCTACATCTACAAAGATATTCCGCAAACCAAATTTCGGTGTGTGGGGGAGGATGCTTGTGCAATTATCATTTTCAGGTTTATATTCGTGAATTGCGCGAGGAAAAATCGGATGCCTTTAACTCTCTGTATGAGTTCGAATATCTCTAATTTTACAGTCGTGGTCTGAACACGGTATGTAAGTGTGGAATTAAATTATTTCTAGCATCTTCTTCGAATCTACGCTCTTTAAATTTTAACAATAACACTCTGATACAGTAAGGAACATATAGAAAATTTGCAGTTGTTGTAAACGGGTATGCAGGAAAGAACAGTAAACTATTGGGGTAAATTTAAGAATCACGACGCTTGCGACATGAGCTGCGAAAATCTAGTAAAAACTACAAGCAAGATGTAATTATTAGTGACGAAAAGTAGGGTTAGTGATTGTTTGATCCTGCAGTAATTTATTTCCTTAGAAACTATGTAGTGCGAGTATTTATTGTGTATCAGCCGTGAGAGGTAACGCCAGGAATACTCAGCACTGGGCGGGTGGGACAGCGCGGGCCGCTCCGTCCCCAGGAATAATCACTTAGCACAGGTAGCCAGCCTCAGCGCGGCAGGTAGACGATCCGCTGTCAGCAGCCAAAAGGTTAAGGTAAGCGTTTTTGGTGATTTAGCTTCATTTAATTCAGTTTAATTGTGATGAAGTGCTTGCTCCGTTTGAAATTCCCTAACACAGCCATTTTCCCCTTTCCTTTGCTCACCTACTTTCTCCCTCTACAAATTTCAACTTTATATTGTTTTAGCATTTTTGGTAAATTTTTCACAGCAATTTGTTCCAATGCCAGACTTCTTACCTACGAAAGAAAGCCTTGCCACACCAAGTTAATTTTATGTTGGTTGCTAATAAATCCATAAAGTTCCAAAACCATGTACACAAGTAACCTGCCTTAATCAGTTCTGTACGCGACCGAATATCATCTTGTGGTGAGACAGTAATTTGGTACTAAAAGAGTAGAGTGGAAAGGCTAATGCATAAGAATTAATTGGTCATCAAACTGCCAGAGCAATTGTAACAATAAGACTTAGTCTAGCGACAATGAGAGGGTTCGGTAGAGGAGGCCCGGCAGTGAGCATATAGAGTCAGTGGAGACCGATCGGCGCACGATGTAGTAAGCATGCGAATTGGTGTATGTAGCGTAATGCACATGGGACGGCAATTTAAGCTCCTGAAAGACGAGTGGAGTAACTTTACTGTTATAGTTGATGAGTAGTGATGGTTTTAAGCAGTTTGGAGAACTATACATGAAGTTGAACTGTTTAAGTGAAGCGCTGACTTAGATCGGGAAAACATATTGCTCAAGCCTGGGTCTAGGTTATCGTAGTCGGATCTGTATCTTTGGCGACCAGTCTGTATTAGCCTTATCCACGGTCAAATTAAGTGATGTGTGTACTTTAGTAAGCGGTCATATCAGTTGAAGTTGGTGGTTGATTATGTACAATCAGCAGAAATAAACTTATGCATTCCAGTTTAACAAGAAACTACAACTTTCATTAAACTAAGTCCCAGCAACGCTTTTCCCGACAATCTACTTATTGTATAAGTTCTTTTGGTAATATCTGGTAACATGATACCAGTGCAGCAACCTTCCAACGAAAATAATGATGCTAGAACATGTAGTATCTAACTCTACAGGACTGTCAAAATGGAGGATGAAACCGCTCTACAAACGAAAGTTTATTTATACACTGATTACCATATTTTCAATATTGGTCCACGATTATTTTGGATACCAAATACAGGAGTTGGAGGGTGTGTGGAGGAGGGCTGCCAGGTTTGTCTTTGGAATTTACTGCAAAACACAATCAGTGACTAATATGATAAAGGAGCTGGAGTGGGATTCATTGGAGGATGAAGAGAGTCATAGGAGTATACCAGGCCTATACTGGTGACGAAGCGTGGAAAGATATTGGTCAGAAAATTAAGAGAGGTATTTGGAAGCAGGCCCGCTGCTAGCTGTTTGAGCGCCCGCGTGCAATACCGATTATGTCGCCCCTGTCTAACTACAGCCAGTGGTGGATTTAGGAAATTTCCGAACCGGGTCAGAAAACTGTGAGATTGCCGCCCTTTCCAACATTATGTGCCACCCCCATTGTTGCCATCCCGAGTGTCCCCGGCCGCCCGAAGCAGCCGTTGAGCGGCCCTGCTTGGAAGGGTAAGGTTGACCATTACCACAAGCTGGCACTTGATTTCAGGCATAAGAGTGTGGGAAAATTTTCTTTTGTGGGAAAGGGAGAGAGGGACTGGAATAAATTGCCAAGAGAAGTGATGAATAACTTACCGGAAACACTGAAAGAATTTAAAGTAAAAATTAGTAGAGGGCGAAAGTAGGTTGGAAGGGGAGAGTAAGGGGTGTAGGGAGATAGTCAAAGGAACGGTCGCTCCATCGCAATTTTATCAGTTATCATTATTTTCTCAGAAACTGTGTTATGTTGTAGGGAAATTAAATATAGGAATGTTACTAACTGAAATGAATACCACTTCAAAGTTTTATAGTTATTTGGGAAACTAAACTTTCTAACATACCGAATTGTTGAATGAGTATAATACATTTAGCTTTTTGTTTATTTATATCGTGGCAGAAACATATATTACACAATTACAAACTTCGTATTGTACTTGACCAAAACTTAGCCACTTCCAGTCGTCTTCCCGGGGGCTCATATAGATAATCTTCCGAACAGGTTGCTGGACACATCGAACAGTCTAGTCTTCTCTGCAGTAGCACTTGATGTCATCGATGTCCAGTTAGCCCCATCTTGCTCGAAGTCTTTGGATGTGCCCACTCGTGACCTTAGCCTATTCAGAGACTTCCATCCCTTGTCTCAGCCATGGAGGAAGTAATATATGGAGATGACGCAAGGAACCTCACCCCGCATTGAAGTGGCGCCGGGGGAGAGGAGTGGGGAGGCGTGGCCGCCATATTACCTATCCATACAGACACGGGGAATATGAGCAAAAACCTCAAGGGGACTCTAGGATAAACGTGACGCCGCAATCTGATGATGGATGATTATGTAACTCGATGAGAAAAATAAAAAATTAAGAATAAAATTTTTTGATAGCTTGCTTAGTTTTCGAGATATTTTGTCTAAAATGTGAGGTGGTTTTGGTTGAAATTCAGAAGAAACAACTGGTCAAATTTGATGATGGATTCTTATTTAATAAGACGAGACAAATAAAAAATAAAGAATAAAAATTTTCGATATCTTGGCTAGTTCGCGAGATATACTGTCAAAAGTGAGTTGAAATGCAGAAGAAAAATTTCACAAAAAGTCAGATTTGATGATGGATTCTTATGTAACACAACGAAAAAAAATCGAAAATAAAGAATAAAATTTTTCGATATCTTGCTTAGTTTTCGGGATATACTGTCTCAAAATAGCAATTGTATGGATAGGTAATATGGCCGCCGCCGCGCATGCGGAGTATCAGCCGAGAGTTTAGAGGTGGCGTTACAGAATAAGCGGTATCTCCTCTCCATACATTTCTTTCCTCCATGGTCATAGCCAGGTTGTAAAGATTCACACAATTTTCTCCTGCCATGTGAAGGGGAGTTATAGCTTCCCACAGTTGTAACCAGGCTTTCTTAATTGTAGTTGTAAGTTCGTGTGATATTCATAGGAAACTTTTCCCAGACTTCAGCTTTAGCCTCTGTGGTAAGTGCCCATATAATGTTTAGTTCATTCATGGTCCACATTCTTCCTTTCCCTACTATTTCTCTTCGAATAGAAGGCGGTGCTATACCTGCGACGCGGTGGAGCCAGTCGACTGGAGTGTATTTTAAGCAGCCTGTTATGATTCTGCAGTGTCGATTAGTGCGATGTCCACCTATTAGGCATGGGTTGACACATTTAGCTATACTCATTCGATATAGACAGAATTTTGTATTAACTATTTTTTTCTTCACATTCTCCCCTTTAACTAATTTCTTGTCTAGGGACGTTCGAAGTGCTAAGACTCATGCTCCTTCAACTGCAATATCTGATAATTCATTAAAATATTTACTGATTTGTTTTATGTGTCTATTTGTGTTACAACTTATTACCTGTCTAAAGAAACATGCAGTGTTCAACATTAAAAAATGATTTTGTTATAATAATAATAAGAAGAAGAAAATTCTGGTATGTTGATTTGGGGTACATGTCTCAGTTTAGGAAATTATGTTTTAATAACTGGAGAATGTACATGTTTCTAGTGTAACTTGTAGCAGGCAGCTTGATAGAACCATTAATTGTGGTAACTTTTTGAGAGATGATGATGAAGGCAATAAAGTGCCGAGGTCATTTGATTCATGAATCATATACACACATTCTTTCTACACCAGTGGAATGAATTTAATCTTCAAGCAGTAATAACAAAATGAGATACAAGGTCTCCAGTGTAGTGCCTATTAGTAAACGGTGAAAATAATAACAAATCGGTGCTTTGGTATATTAATATTAATGTTCTAAAATTGATTAAGATACTTATGTTGTGGCTATATATTATTTTACCAAATTTGGTGACCATATTATTTGTATGCAAGGAATACTAATTTCAAATCACTGTGCAGGGGGCATATGTGTAAATACAATGACCTTTAATACAACTAGAAAGTATGCAAAACTACTCTCAGATGTGTTGTGGAAAGTAGTGGTTGTATGAAATATCCTAGCAGTGTATGGGAAGACTCCAACAAAGGGCTTGCATTATCTCTTGAAGCCTTGTTTGTATATTATGGAATGATATTATATAGAGGTTGGACTGTTTTGTTATTTTAACTTTTTCATCAGAAATAGATCAATAATTACTGATTTCCTACTTTCATGCCATAGAATGAACTAACATATAGTACGGTAGAATGCAATAACAGGTTTTCAGTGTAAAGCAATCAGCCTACAGCAGTATTCAAAACTTTTATGAGAATAACAAAATTATCTGAAATAAAAATTAAGCTGCAATATTCTAAGTAAAGAGAAATAAAAACTCAATCATTTATTGATGTAAACTGATTTTATCTTTAATTCATTAGAGGTATTATATCTAATTATAAATAAAATTTCCAAGCAAAATGGGTCAATAGACTATTAAAGTTAAATTAAATTTGATAATTATCAGGTCTTCACATTACTAAATACCAGAATAACTTCTCAGACGCGTTAATTGCAATAAACCACCCTGGTATTAGCATAATGTGATTTGAGGAAACTGTGGAAAATGCAAATCCAGATGACTGAAGAAGGATTCGAACCAGCGTCCTCCAAAAAGAAGGGCCACAATGATACCACTTACCAACCATGCATGATCAAATGGACAGAATTGGAAGCAATGTGATTAGAGTGTGGTAATTACTGCTTCCATTTAAATATATTCACTGCATTTTTATAAATAGTATTTATTTGAAATGTGAAAAAATGCTAAAAATACAAAGTACTTGGTTTAAAATTATACCTAAACAGGAAACTAATATAAAAAGCTGGAAAACTAGACAATGTCTATAATCTAAATATGTTGAAAATTTCATACAAATGTAAAAATATAAATATTGCAGTAACTGACTGTGTATTCTTTGTGATTAAGTTTTTTGAAAACAAAATATATTGCTGATAACCCTGAACAGTTTGATACACTGAAATTTGATCTGAGTACAATTTCAGGGAATTATTAGAATTTCCTGTTCCTTTAGCAGAAAAAGGAAAATAGTAGAGAAAACAAATATTTATAAAAATCTGACATCAATAGCCAGTATATTAAGAGCTCATATTGACAATGCAGATAACTTAAACATCTAGTGATAACATATAATTCTGCGTCATCAATATTTATTTGGCTGTCCAGGTAGAACTGCGTGAATTTACTGAATGCCACAGAGTGATAGATGAATTGTTAGGTTTCAATAAATTAAAACAGTTCCACCCAGACAACCAAGATACCAAGTTGAGACTCAAGAAGTTTCTGACAATCTGATAACAAAAAAGTTAATTACATAAGTACTACATCTAAAAAATCGACATATAGTTTGATGATTTACAAAAAAAGTCATAAAAATCGCTAAATCTCTTTTCATAAAACTGAAGCTATAATAATATAGCTTTATAAATAATAAAACTGAATCATAGCTGCAATAATTCCATCTTACATAACTCTGTAATATTACTGAGCATTTTCATATTCCATTTGAAACCTTTTTACTATTGGAAGCATTACTAACTATTAAAAAACAAATAAATCTACACAAAATATTGAGAACAGATGTTACATTAATAAATTCTCAAGTTACTGTTCACAGAGTCAGATGTAAGAGAGAATATGCATTATGTATACAGAAATATAAAACAGTTATTCCAGTTAAACAAAATCCCTAATTTCTTTTCAACTTAATTAAGGAATGATACTGCTGCAAATCTGACACAATGTTCAAGTAATAAATGTCAGTTTTTTACTAAATTTTTCACATGTCTCACATATGAGAGAAATTCTTTGATACCTGGATAAAGCAGAAGAAAACAAAAAAATTTCATTAAATTCCATTAATACCGAAGATATACAATTCAATGCTTATTATTACTCTTATATATTTCACAAAGACACTCAGTATCACCTTTATTCATTTCAAAGATGTATACAACTAATAAAAGATTTTCCACAAAGAACAATTTCAATTTACCTGATGGGTTTTAAGATGCAAAAAGTCTTCACAAACAGATGAATAAAATGGCCACTAACCCAAATGTGTTTTCTGGTGCCATTTCAGATGACCTGAAGTATTGAAACGTTTCCCGCAAACTTTACAAGGATATGGGTGTCCACCAGAATGAAGCCTTTGGTGTATTTTAAGAGAACCAGACCGAGCAAAAGCTTTTCCACAAACAATACATAAAAATGAGCGTTCACCAGAATGAGTTATTTGGTGGGATTTAAGATTCCCTACTTGTATAAAAGATTTTCCACAAATTGAACACAAAAACGGGCGTTCGCCAGAATGAACTCTTTGATGAACTTTAAGATTACTGGACATTGTAAACGATTGTCCACAAATTTCACAGGAAAATTGTCGTTCAAGTGAATGAAACTTCTGGTGTCGTTTAAGATCACCAATACCTACAAAAGATTTTCCACAAATTTCACATGAGACAGAGTGTTTATCAGAATGAATTTTCAAATGTGTTCTAAGAATTCTAGGCTGTTTAAAACATTTTCCACAAATTTCACAAGAAAATGGGCGATCAGTAGAATGAATTGTCTCATGTATTTTAAGAGTACTAGCACATGCAAAAGTTTTTCCACAAGTTTCACAAGTAAATGGGCGTTCACCAGAATGACTTTTCTGATGCCATTTAAGATGATTAACAGTATTAAATGATTTTCTACAAATATCACAACTATATGGGTGTTCGCCTGAATGAAGTCTCCGATGTATTTTAAAGTACTTCAATTCAATATAGGATTTTCCACAAACATTACAAATAAATGGGCGGTCACCAGTATGAATTTTTTGATGGCTTTTAAGATTCCCTATTTGTATAAAAGATTTCCCACAAATTTCACATGAATACGGTCGCTCACCAGAATGAATCCTGTAATGAACTTTTAGATTACTAGACATTATAAATGATTTCCCACAAATTTCACAACAAAACGGGCGTTCACTTATATGAATCCTCTTATGTCGTTTTAGATCCCCAGTTTCTACAAAAGATTTTCCACAAATGTCACATGGCAGAGGACGTATATCAGAATGGATATTTACATGGATTTTAAGAACCCTATATTCTTTAAAAGATTTTCCACAAATATGGCAAGAATATGGGCGTTCATTAGAATGAATTTTATGATGCAATTTAAGACTAGCAGCCTCTGGAAAAGCTTTAGCACAAAGTTCACAAGAATATGGGCGATCACCAGAATGAAATTTTTCATGCCATTTAAGATGACCAGAAGTATTAAATGACTTTCCACAAATTTTACAACAAAATGGGCGTTCATTCGAATGAAGTCTTTGATGTACTTTAAGATACCTAGAATAAGTAAAGGATTTTCCACAAACATTGCAGGAAAATTGGCGTTCACCAGAGTGAATTTTCCGATGCATTTTAAGAGTTCCTCCTTGTCTAAAGGATTTTCCACATATCTCACAGGAAAATGGGCGTTCACCCGAATGAATCCTCTGATGATCTTTGAGATTACTTGACATGATAAATGATCTTCCACAAACTTCACAAGCAAATCGGCGTTCGCCAGAATGAAACATTTGATGTTGTTTGAGATCTTTAATTTGTATAAAAGTTTTTCCACAAACTACACAAGGAAATAAATGTTTATCTTTCTCTAAGAAGTTTCTTAGCAGCTCAGCTGTATGAATTTCCTGCTTGTAAGCGTGAATGTTTCTTTGACAGTTTCTACTACACCTGCAACATAAATTCATATATCTTCCCAGTAACAATGTAGTCATAGAAATATGGTCTATAAACAAAATAAAAGATTAATTATTTTGAGATATACTTAAATATTATAGAAAGTAATTAATAGTAAGAGGGAATATAGTCTCCCAAAAATTCGTATTTCCCTTGCACCTTAACACAATTTATTAACTATATAGCAGAATATCATTACATCATCAGCAATTAAAACTGGTTTATCAAGATAGGCAGAATACCACCAAAATTTAGTTAAATCATTAATATTAATTCTGTTGGGGAAGTGAATTTCTTAAATCTGTTAAAGTGTTAAATATAAGCAACATTATTAACTGTTCTGAACATTTGCTATATTTTGAAAAAGAATTTACTGAAACAAATAACCATCAAAGAGTTCTGCTGTGGTCATCAGTTAACTGAAAGGTTAACTAAATCTTTGGATAATGCATGGGATGTACAGCAAGTAGTAGCATACACGATGAAGCTATGCATTAATAGTACACCTATTCTCAAAAGTAGTCTATAACAATATTTATGGAAATTATATGTAAGAACTTAAAACTTCTAAGAAATGTACATAAAAATATTTCAAAATTAGAATAAAATATTTTATACTTTTTATATATCACAACAATATTTTATAGTTATCAAAATTGTAAAATTTTTAATAGACACGTATCTTTTATGACATTTTTATGAAAAATTTAAGAAAATTGTGTTTTTATCGTCTGTGTATGTTAGTAGTCAATAACTGTGAAAAACTTCAGTTCGAATATACAAGTTACCAAGAGCAGTTACCCATTTCTGTTAAATGAATCTATGTTAACATGAGATACCATATAAATTTGTTTTAGGATTTTGTCCCCTATAGACAACTACTGAAACAACGCATTCATTTATTTTTAGAAGTTAGGCAGAAAATTAGACAATGTTCCATTGATTTTGGCTAATATTTACGACAATCAAGCAGACATTACTCTAGTTTTAGAGAAAAAATTCTGGTTGCAATTATTTTATGGTTAAATAAAAATCACTCAGGTCACAAGATAAAAAATTGAACTATTAATCTTACCTTCTGTGTGGATTTTTGCTTGCATTTTGAAGAGGGTGGAGTTGGAATGTATTGTCAACTATATCAGAACAATCTGTGCAGGAATCAAAGCGAATGGAAATAGCAATGCTATGGTTGAATACATGTTTTATTAGAGAGCACCAAGATAGAAAGGTCTGCGCACACAATGCACATGTAACTTCAAATAATGATGGCTCTATGAGTGAAGTTTTCTTGTTGTGATCAAAATTATGAGCACACAACATTGATCGATTCATGAAAATTTGACCACATTGTTGGCATATATGTAATGGCGTAGTTATATGCAGACTATGGCTAAAAACATGTCTAATCAGCAAGTCCCATTTGGCGAAAATTTGAAGACATATGGTACAGATATACTGTGGTACACTGACCACATTATTGATACTGTCATCGGATGTATGAATTTCAGCGTTTGAACTGCAAAAAAAAATCAATTCCTTCAATGAAAAACTTGGATAACATATATCAATATACGAATATAATAACATAGCATTTATATGAAAAAATTGGTACAAGCAGTAAACAAATTAAAAAATGTGTACAAAAATTAATAAACCTATTTTCTTCATAGGATATTATCTAGTACCAAATATTAGGCAACTGTCAACTGTAATATGAAACATCAGATATATAGTGAAAAACTGGCAAGTAATATGCTAACACAAAACACTTACGTAATAACACCTTGCTGAAAATATAAAGTGTACTAACGATCAAAGATCAAGCAATCTGACTTGGTTAAAGCAAGCAACTTAGTGTCAATGGGTTCCTAGTTCAAAATCAGTATCAACTGGAATTTTTACAGGCCTTAAAACAGGTCTTTGCTTTGTTAGTATGATTTATAGTTACAATTTCATATATAACTATAGTCTTCTCTACCTGTCAGGCTTTTCAGAATAGATAAGGAAGCTATGGTACTGGTAGATCATGTAACCAGTAAGAATCTAGGTCATGAAGACACTAGGATCACATTAAGTTATTATTTTGGTAATTAGAGTTGAGTAAATTTCTGTTCTGATATGGTAATAATAATTTCATTCTAAAAATAATACTAATCATTAGAGATGGAGGATGCTACACTATGTTAAAACAATGAGCTATGTTCCTGTACCGCTCACATAAAACAATTATATATGTGACCTAATGCTTTCAGTTTTGCACTTAAACAGTCTTTTACAAAAAGCAATGTAATTGGTTTACCTATTTTAAGAACTGATTGATAATTAGTTACATTATTGGGTATTAAGTGCTGATATTTTAGTGTTATCAGCATTACATATTCCAGTGTGTAGTGTTATGAGTAACTAGTTGAATAATGGCCTAAATTCTGAATGGTGTGATTAATTTGCACATTGTTTTCACAAAATTCACTCTATTATGGATTTGGTTTGTAAGTTTTCTATGCAGATGAGCTGCAGAACAGGATTCATCCATCAGTGTACATGCAATTATATTAATGAGATCTGTAATATGACATGGTATATCAGGTGATTGCTAGTCACTACTCCATATGATATCTGACTCAAATATATAAATGCTAATGTCAATTTATTATCACGTTTGCTCAGAAGGGAAAAAAACTCGATAACCACAAATGTTTGATGGCCCATACTGTACATGGAAATATTGTGACATATCTACAATTGATTATCATGCATCTCAATAGGTATGCACGTCAGTGATCTCAGGTACGATAGTTCTATTATTATTACTCTGCGATTCGCCTAAAGTGGGTGACAGAGATTAAGTTGCACCTCTTCTAATATGTAATCAATTATACACTGGAGAGAAGGTATGGGATATGGCAGAAGACACCCATTCACTATTTTGAGGAACCATCCCAGCTTCACCTGGAGAAATCCTTGGAAACTCAGATCAGGAAAGCAGGAGCGGTTTCTCAAGAGCTACTCCTGGCAGATTATAGTTTTTTTCACTCAATAAATCCTACCTATTCCATTCTCTATTCATTCATGGAAAAAATGAATGGTTCTGGCCCTGATAATACTGTGTGTTTCTGCCATTCTGAAATAGGTCTCTAGTGAACTTTTCCATTAGCTTCTGCCACTGAGCATGATGGTGTAACGGCTAGCGTTCTGGCCTCACATTCGGGAGGACGGTGGTTCGAATCCCCGTCCGGGCATCCAGATTTGGGTTTTCCATGGTTTCCCCAAATCACTCCAGGTGAATGCCGGGATGCTTCCTTCAAAAGGCCATGGCCGAATTCCTTCCCATTCCTTGCCCCCATCGTTTCCTGTCTCTAAAGACCTAGTTGTTATAGGAGACGTTAAGCAGTTAAAAAAAAAAGCTCCTGCCAGAATTAATATCTTTGGTATTCCTGATCTTCACAACCATATTCCTTCAACATTGAACTTATGCTTTCCTTCCAGCTATATACACCTCTTACAAATTGGAGGGTTCATCTTTGGATATTCTCCTTTTCCTCCATCCTTTTTATGAAATCCCATAGAGAAGAACAGGTTTCTAAGGAGGTCACACCAGTGCTTTGTATACAACCGATTTAACTGTTTTAAATTACAAAATAGAAATTGGAGCATATGATTTGCTTTCTAATTACATTCCCAATATGTTCATTCCAAAGCATAAACAGTTACTCCCAGGTATTTAGTAGATTCTACCATCCTAAGGACAGTGCCATTAACGGTATATTCAGAGCTGAATGAACTTTTTACTTATATAATGACTTGGCATTTTTTTAGTGTTTACCTCCAGTTGTCAGTCTTCACACAAGGAAATTATTTTCACAAAATCGACTTGTAACAAAGTGAAGATGTCCTGGGATTATATTTTTTTTAAAATAATAGCATCATCAGAAAAGCCTTTTTTTACTTTATTATGTCGCACAAATCATTGATGTATATGAGAAACAAAAGGGGCCATATCACACACCACTGGTAAGCAAGTGATGAATATTCCTTCACCTTTGGGAACTACAGGCTGTGTTCTACACTTCAGACATATTTGTCTAGATGTGCTACAGATATAAAGTTTTGTAAGCAACCTGGTATCAGGCACAGTGTTGAAACATATTTAATAAAATCTAATAAAACCAAATCAACCTGAGATCGCTCATCTACAGGCATAAGTCATGAATAAAAGTGCAAGTTTTGCAGCACTGGTCTTTTCTTAACCCATGTTGGTTTGGTTTTACAAGCTCCCCTTTATCCAAAATATTCATGGTATTCTGCAAGATATCAAAGTTGATGAATCAATCTATAACTTTGAGGATAATTAACTCTCCCACTCTTAAACAATGAAATTACTATGATGGTAACCCACTCAGCTGGTGTGTTACCTTGATCCAAGTAGGTCATATATAATTTCAACAAATTCAGTGCAACTTCCTTTGCATACACTAGGAATACCAAATTGTCCAGGAGCATTATCAGTTTTTACGTTCCTAAGGAGTTTTGTTAATCCCTTGATGTCAAGAACGAGATATTTTATAATTTTGTTTGTACGAATGAATATTTTGAGATCTCCATAAAGATCTCTCTTGTGAAAAGTTTGTTAAAATATTATTAGAAAGTTCTGCTTTCCCTATACTAGTTTCCAATAACTCCTCATTTTCATTAATCAGTGAAACCATAACTTTACAAATTCCTCTTATTACTTAGATATATGACAACAACTTTTTTGGATTATTCATCAGATCTTAAGATAATTTTTTTTTGTGTAACTGCATTACGTCTCTTTTTAACATCTAGGTCTTTAGAGACGGGAAAGGATGGGGGCAAGGAATGGGAAGGAATTCGGCCATGGCCTTTTGAAGGAAGCATCTCGGCATTTCCTTGGAGTGATCTGGGAAACCATGGAAAACCCAAATCTGGATGCCCGGACGGGGATTCGAACCGCTGTCCCCCCGAATGTGAGGCGAGAACGTTAAATTTCTGACCTAAAAAGCTTCATGCCTCTCCTTAAGCACTTCTGCTCTCAAATGAACTAATCCAACGCGATAAAATGAATCCTCCAAATTGTTTACCATGGCAACGAAGCGCCTTTGCTTCCTAGGCGAACATTTCACTTTCCTACTGAACGACAGAGCATATGGAGGGGAGGATAGAAGTTCTGGATTTTAGAAGACACGTTAATGCCACGCAAAGCTAATGCAGCTCTGGTTGTTATGCCGGACGCCAGACCTAAAGATGAAGGCAGTGTACGCCACCAAAAGCTCCTCTTCAACACCATCAGAGGGAGAAGATTATATTTATCTATGAACAGGGTCGAAAACTGAAAGAAATAGTTGGCATTCAGAAAATGATAGTTAAGTATGGAGAAAAAGTCACTAAGGATTTGAAAATGTAGAGACATTAGGTAACTGGTTTACTGAAAACAATTAGGGACAATGATTTAGGATAATGTGAATGATAATGTAAATTGGAGAAAAAGCATATCTGCACAGGTAGAAATAAGCAGATTTTTTTAAATTCATCCTGAGGATAAAATAAAAGAAATAAGTTAGAGAAAAAAACATAAAGGGGCGGGTGTAAATGGTATTACAATATTTGTCTTAAAAATAGCAGGGTTTGACACTGTATCATTTCTTAAAATGTTGTTTAAATTGGGTTTGGATACTTACCAGAGGAATAAGGAGAGGGTGATGAGTCGTAAAGTACAGGCCAATCAGTTCAACTTCAGTGGAAGGTAAATCAATAGAGATACTGGTACAAAACCACACAAGAAAAGACTGTGAGGAATGTAAGTGGTTTTCACATTGACAAGGATTCAAATCTCAGTAGGCCACATGTAAGATACTATGGATAACATGGTTAATATAGCACTAGATCATGAGAAGGAAGGCGCTAGTGCAGTTAAAGTTAACCGTTTAAAGAAGGAGGAAGAACATAAGAAATGTTTGTTCAGAAACAAAAAACGGGGAGCACAGAACCTACATA
Source organism: Vandiemenella viatica (assembly GCA_031002005.1). Lineage (NCBI taxonomy): Eukaryota > Metazoa > Arthropoda > Insecta > Orthoptera > Morabidae > Vandiemenella > Vandiemenella viatica. The sequence continues at coordinate 450,798 of JARYHS010007963.1, forward strand.
TTACAGCAGGGAAGTGAAGTGTAGAGGAGGGAATATACTTGATTATATATATGGAATGATAAGAGACTGTATGAAACAACAGGCAATTCATAGCTGCAAATAGAGAAGCTTAAAATACATTTATAAAAACTATCATAGGTGAACAGGGAGCACTAGATGATGCAAGTAGACATTTTTAGATCTATACTTAAAATAACAATAAGAAGAAGAAGATGGAAAGAAGGTACTCTGATAATTTCCAATAAAGGATGGGGATAAAGTTACATAGAAAATAAAAATAGCAGGGGTACTGAGCAACTGGTTCAGCGAGACATACATACATAGGAACAGATGGAGAATTAATTGAGGAAAATAATTCCCATCTTAGATCATATGAGCATTGTGGGACTTTAGAAATAGAGTCATAGAGTATTATGAAAGCTACACAGGTTTTTTTTTTCTCCTTCAAAAAAATTGTAGGTAGCAAACCATGGTCTATTATTTTGTTTTAGTCTATACATATGTCGTATTTCAGAGGATTAGAAATATGCCATGGTAGTACCAGTTCACAAGAATGAGGAGCCAAATAGGGTTAACAACCACAGCCTCATTAGTCTTAATTCAGAGTTGAATAGCCAACTATTTTAGGAAAATATGTGAGGAAAAGATGTAAGTCGGCGCTATTCTTAGTTCTCAATATAAATTTTTCCTTACACAATACACTCCTCAAATGTATTCTTCCTACTTTAATAATAATATCATATATTAGAGTGGATTAAAATATAAGACCGCCATATTTTGTTGATTGTGAAAAAATACATTTAGGAGTAAAATAGCTTGTAAAATTTGAAATTGTCAGATCGAAGTCTTCATTGTTTTATATGGAAGAAAGCCATCAATTTTTTAAGAAACAAACTGAAAAATATTTCTCACTTTATATTCAATTTACACAGTGTTAACTACTTTTATAATTTTAATAATTATAGCTACGATTTGTAAAACTTAAATAAAATATATGTTAGATAATATATTAACTAAAATTTAATGTTTTTTATTTTGCTGAAAATCTATATTGGACAAAGCAAATTTCAATAACCTTTGTGATATACTACAGTAGATCTTAATCCAAAAAAGTTTTGTTATCTGCCAAAAAACATTTTGGAGGGTGAAATAGCACCCCTAAGTAAAGGATGTCAAGCAAAAAATTTGTTACTTCACTTTAAAGTGTGTTTTAACTGTAAAGGTTTCCCAGTTGAAAACGAAATATACAATTTCCAAAATTACTCAATTTTTTAGGTGAGAGGCCACTCCTTTCTTTCAAAATTCTCACACAAACATCATTATTAAGAACAAAATATAAAAATGTTGCCTATTACTGCAAATAAGGTGATTGTGGTTGTATTTCTTCAAAAAAATCAGAAACTAGATTAACCACCCAAATAATCTATTTTTCAAACTAACATCACAGACATACTCATCCCTATTGATATGTATGATATGTTATAGCAAAGTAAACTCTAACTAAGAAATAACTTTATTATGAGGAGAAAACTAATTTCGGGGACTAAAGGAGGCTGTGAACTTAGTGTAGTAAAAATGCTGTGTGTTTGATTAAAAAAAAACTAAAAAAATGTTTCATTCAAGGAAAAAAATCTGCAATTTTTCCAACGAGTTGCAATATATCCACAGATAGAATCAACAATATAGTTTTTAAATTTTTCTTAAATAAATAGTAAACACCAATAGGAAAATAAAAAGTCATCTAAATGTTGCATAAAAACTCCATATATTTTAAGTTATAGCAAAAAAAAATAAAAACTTTAAAGTAACTACAGCAACCAATTTACAGTTAACACTTATTTCAGAAATCATTCATTCCCTAAATTCTTAAAGTTATTAAACACTATTTATATTATAGTCCTATATATTAATGATAATATGGTTGGAATAAGAAATAGTAAAAAGACATTAGTAGTTTGAAAGGAAATTTGCTCAAGCTGGGTTGAGATAACCTTGAAGGGAGGTCATCGAGATGGTACCATCAAGACAATGCAAACAACAATAAATCAATCAAGTGAGAAAACAATGACAATAGTAGGATGATATAAACTTGGTATTCTCCCAGTTCACACAACTGAACAAAAGAACTTGAGAAAAAAAGAAATGTAAAAAAGAAAAAGACACAAATTTATTATCAGTAATAAATGTAAATTAATTTGCAATAAAAGTTGCAAATTCATTATTTAACAAATTATCAGGCTCCTAATGAGTCCAACAAACTCATCTACTTAGCTTTTGTTTGTACCCAAGAAGAAATGCTAATAAAAGTGCATTCCTTAACACCTGACAACAATATTGGGATTCCAATATTAAATTTTGTCAGTAGTAGGTATACTGTTCCACACTGCATAATAAATCAGGCTTATCTATGTTACAGATTACAGTAAGTGTTGGTCAGAATCTGGAGAAACATACCAATTGCTAACTATTTAGTAACAAGGAATTAACATACCCATCAGAAATTGGTACCAATACTGAACTCTCTTTTTTCACAAGTTTTAGGAGATTCTGAAAAAAAAGGAATGCCAGATAAAATACTTGTAAACTCAAAGTGAGTAACTACCAAATCTAATTTAAATTTATAAAAAACACAAAACTAACAAAAAATAGGAAAAACTGTTTTCAACTCAAGAAATAAGTTTATAAGAAAAATATAGACTGTAATTACTAAGAAGCACTAATTTCTGAGAACACTGTTCACAGGAACACAGTTTTTAATCCCAGTCTGATAGCACTTAGCACACTTAAACTTCAAAATAGCTGGTCTGGTAGCTCAGTGGTTAGCGTGTTTACTTCCAAAAGTTCTCTGTCTGGTCAGGGGTTCACAGGAGTTGTGTTTGATTATATGAGCTATGCCGGGACATTACATGGTTCTGATTCCACATTAAACCGTAAGCCTCAAGAAAAGAATTATCCTTCTTACCTGCAACACAATAGCTTCGTACATCTCCTTTGGGAAGAGCTGACCAATCTTTGGGTTGGGGACTAAGTTAGATTTTTTGTTTTTAAAGTAAAATCTTCTTTAGGTGCATTGGATTGGATGAGTAAAATCTCATGTGTTCACGTCACCGACATGCTAATGTAAACAGTATATCTGTAGTGTTCTAGTGGCTCAGCAGTTAAGGTATCTGACAGGCGAGCGAAAGGTCCCCGGTTCTAATCTCTTTCTCAGCTGGGATTTTCATAGACCTTTAAGCTGATCTTCACCTCTGGCACAGCTTACTGTGAAGTACGCCAGAACGCTTCCATGGGTCGGATTCTACGTTAAACTGTAGGACCCCTGTACCTGGTAGCACTACTGGGTTAGGTTAAGGTGGCTAAGACAGGGGCGGAATGCGGAGACAATAGAATCCCTGTCACCAGGTCATTACGACCACATGGAATTATTATTATTTCGCATATCTGTAGGTCCCCTGTACCTGGTAGCACTACCGGGTTACGTTAAGGCGGCTAAAACAGGGGCGGAATGCGCAGCCAATAGAAACCCTGTCATTAGGTCATTATGACCACACGGAATTATTGAAGTGAAAAGTTCTTAAGGTGCTTGGGGAGATTTTTGGATGGGAGCATACCTATGAGTTTTCAACTTCCCATCACTGACTGTTATGCATTTGGACCCTTTTTGGATGGGTAAAATCTCATTAGTTTGCATCACCAAATATTATAATAGCAGTAAATGTGCAGCTATAAGTATCACATGTTGTGCGTATGATATTACTAGTTTTAAGTTTTCGCTTCTGTTGGTAGTCCACAATGATGTACTTTAAAAAAAAAAAAATAGAAGATGTGGTAGGTTCCTGATACCATTCACATATGGTTCATTGGATGAACAGCTTGTTCCTCGAATTCCCCAGCCACCCTCAGAACACAGGTTGTCCAGATGACAAATGTCTGGAAGCCGAATCAGAAGTGGTGCAAATAAGTGGTACAGTATCTTTAACAACTGTGTTTGCTACACAGACAATAAGATATCAAAGAAACACAACAAGCTTGTTTTATTTATATAATTTTTACTTGTGGCTTTATACCATATCGACACTGAGATCATTAGACAGAGCATGATGGATAAGTGGTAATGCTCTGACCTCACATTCTTGAGGATGCGAACTTAAAGGGCATCCAGATTTGGATTTACCATGGTTTCCTCAAATCACACCAGGTGAATTTCTGGATGCTGGCCCAATTCCTTCCTGTTACTTGCCCCATCCTTTCCCATCTCTAATTACCTCTATGCCGATGAGGAATAAAGTTATAATAAAATATATTAGAGGTGGTCTAGGACTTAGTGCAAGGAACAGGAAGGAATTCGGTCATGGCCTTTTGAAGGAACTATTCTGGCATTTTCCTGGAGTGATGGCGGGTAGCCATGGAAAATTGTAATCCAGATGGGTGGTCGGAGGCCCAAATGTGAGGCCAGAGCATTACTGTTCATCCACCACACTGGGTGTATGTAGGATTATCTTCTGAATAACTACACTGCACAAGATTTAACAGACCAGAGACTATGGCGTCTTTATCAACAGATGTAACAACAAACGGTTTTTTACTGACATGAAAAGAAAAAAAACGTGAAAAAAACTATGAAAAAAAAAACACCTTTTTTCTGGGGCATGTTTTTTTTTCATAACTACTAAATCTCAAATTTGTAAGGCATTAATCGTTTAATATGACTGTTTTAGAGTTTATACTATGTACTTATCTTAATTTTTAAATCTACTATATTTTTCTGGTTCAGTTGAAAAGAAAATATTGGCAACATTGACCGAAGTTTTCTTTTATGAATGGGGACTTCCCGATGAGGCTAGGTTACGCGAAAAGGAATCCCCGTTCCCCGTTGTTTGGACTGACACTCGGTATTCGAACCAGTGCTGCCAGCCCTACGAATTTATCTGTAGGCCTACAGATCTTTTCAAAATATTATTAATTTAAAATTTATCTACACTTTTTTGCCTCTTTTTATTACTTATTGTGCTTTCCTCATATTCGTATACTTAAACTCTCAGCGTATAGTGATACTGGCTCATTAAATTGTCAGTAATTATGAATCGTTTCCTTGCAACCGTTGGCGTAAACCAACATTTGAAAAGAAATAAAGCTCCTATTTTGCATGATAATAGATTTAAAATCAAACTTAAAAGACTGTAATACAGAATTATCAGCACTTTTTTTATGCACAGTGTGTACTTTGCACACAATTTAAAATCACAATCTCAAAATCTTTTGTGTACAATACAAGAACAACCAGTAAAAAAAAAAATGTGACTATTTCTGAAGTTACAGATCTAGAGGAGACAAGAAGAAGAAACAGAAAATCCCAACACCGACCGAACTAGTGAATGAGGTACTGACATAGAGGATGAATAAAATTATGTTACCTATATAGATACATTGGGATTAGTGGAGATCGCGATTCTGCCTGCTGTTGGCATCATAATACTGCAGTGGTCAAACGGAAGACTCCGCTATAAATTCTTTCCGAAGTACATTTAACTGTTTCATGCTGGTCTAGGCTGCATTAAAACCTCATTTCTGGTTGAAAATAATTGTCCTGATTGTATTACAACGGAATTATTGCTTGCAAATCATACGTTTTGCTACTGACTGCAGCAATATTACAACGATATTATTTAATGTTGTTGTTACGGAATCGCGATCTCCAGTAGACCCGATACATTTATGAATCATTATGTAAGATGGTATATGATTCAGTAAATTTTAAAACACACATGTAAAATATAAGTTCCGTAAATAAAATTATAATTTATCAAATATATTGTTTTCTGAAAGAAATTTAAAAAAATGTATTTAGAAAAAAAAACAAGGGTGCTAAATTTTTTTCCCATGATTTTTTTTCACAAAGCTGAAAAAAAAAACTTTTAATTTGCAACACTAGTAACAACCACTTCAAAGAGGGAGGAGGTAAAATTCCAATGAAAACACTGCACTGAAAAAATAAATTGATAATGCAACAAAGGAATTTTCCTGAGTTGTGCATCAGTATCAGTGTTCAGCTATTCCACCACTGAAACCAAATCCTACAGCAGCTAACTAAAAACTTGGCAAATTAAGTTAAAATACAGAAGCAGAACACTGCCAACTCACTAAAATGGTTCACAAGCTTTGTTCACATAGATATGAACTCAGTATGTGGTACAGTAGATGAAATTATCCTGAGGAGATAAAACCACCAAAAAAATATACAGACATATCCATTCTCCTACATACCAAACACAGAGCTCAACCTCTGCTATACAAAACTGACATACAATGGCTTTACAAGTGACAACACCATGGACAATGGATTTTTTGATGCAAGCAATAAAAGGATATTATCATTCAAATTCACTCATTAAATAGGAGACAAATAGTTAAAGAAAACTAAAATTTCATTTTTCATTTCCATGATTTTACACGCCTATTAATCAGTGCTATTTTGTCAACCAGCATATACCTACGCCTAATATATTTGCAATAATCTGTAGTAACTTTAAGTAGAATTTAAACTACGTGAATAGATCAATATCATTTTAATTTAACTGCGATGGAGCACAAACTTTGATGGCAATTCAATTTGTCATCTTAGTACACTTTTTTCATTATCATAAATAATTTGAGCGTTTAATTTCTCCCCAATCTAATTTTAGATTTACAAATTTTAATTTTAAATTCGTTTAGTGTTTCCGTTAAATTATTCATCACTGCACTTGGTGATTTGTTCCATTTCCTGACACCGTTACCCACAATAGAAATTTTCCCCACTCCCTTATGCATGAAATCGAGCGCCAGCTTGTGGTCATGGTCGCCTTTCCCCTTCCATGCACTATTCCTAATTCTTTGACCAATATCCCTCCAAGCACCATCACCAACATATGATCTGTACATTCCCAGCACTCTCTTCAACCAACCTCCTTTCCTCCAGTGACTACCAACCCAGCTCCTTTATCATATCAGTTACTGACTGGGTCCTGCGATAGTTTCCATAAACGAATCTAGCTGCTCTTCGTTGCACGCCTTCCAACTCCTGTATTTGATAGCCAAAATGTGGGTCCCAAACTACACCACCATATTCAACCAACTGTCTGACGAAAGTTTTGTAATCAATTTCCCTAACTTCTATCGTCTATATTCATGAAAATGAATATATCATATAACAACAAACTCAGTAGATGAGTAATCAAAACAAAATAAACACAGACAAAAAAACGATCATTCGAGAATATGAAATGGCACATAAAAATGAAATGGTAATCTGGAGACCAATTCCATTGGCAGCAACAGCCATTGCACAAAAATAATTTTTTTTTCTGAATTAAAATTTAAGATTTCCACCTCGATGTATTAAAAACAAATAAACCTCAGCACAGTAAACTTTGTAAACTAGTATCCGTATTTTCTGCAAAGGTACCGTTCCTTCATTTCAATTGACGAAAAACGAAATATACAAACGTAAAACGAATATCATTTTTATATACTGAAAACTTCACTTTAGATTAATTTACACTTATCATTGAGGAAAACTGGCTAATTTAAGCCACACCAAACCAACAACCAAACACACTTTTACAAGAAATCACTGTGTGAAATAACGAACTTTCATGGTCGGACTTGGAATAAGAAATAAATACACCTAACACCTCTATAAACATTAAAAAGATGAAAACATACCTCCTGTTTAATGCCTGACGTATTTAATGCTTCCATATCAATCTGTTTCCTAATCTCCACGCCGTGGTATATTACTGTAAACACACCACATCCACAACAAACCAGCTGACCATTACCAAATACAAAAATGTTGCATGCAGAAGACCAAACATTCCACCCTTCGTTCCCAAGTTATATTTTCTATATGAAATGTACATTACTCAGTACCTGGTCACTACTAGATTACTTTTTACTCCGTTTCATTGCACCAAATTTAGCCTTTCGTTTTTTATGTCTATCTTGATTGAATTCTCTGAGTTTAATTTCCTGTCTCATTTCCATATACCTAAGGTGACCAATTTTTTTACATTGAAAAGGAGGACAAAAAATTTTAAGAAAAAAGTACAATGAAAATAAATGAAACATTTTATTAATTCAAACAAAAATTCACAAATTTTGCTTACATTCCTTTTAATTATTTAATTAAACAAGTATTTTTCTATTGAATTAACATTTTGTCATTATTTCATTTTGTAATGATATATTGGAAGTTCTATAGCAAGAAATATCCTTGACATTGAATTTAACGATAAAATATCTATATCCACGAACGAAGCAAGCACATTATGAATAAATAAAACTAATAATTAAAACTAAAACTTTAATAACTAATGCGACAAGCCTTTACTAAAAATGTGTTTACATTATTTTAAACTTGTGTTGAAAACATGTTTGTATAAAATTGAATGAATGAATTAATAAAGTGTGAATTGTACTTCCCCGAGTATAATATTCACTAAGAAAAAAGAAATAATGAGACACTCGTGAGGTTATCTCTCCTATGCCCTGCGCATGGGTTTCATAATCGCGTCTTTGCGAACTGTACCGTCATACGTCGGGTATCCGTTCGGCGCGGCAATCTCAATCGGGATTGATTTACCTATAGACTATTATCATATTTCCAATTGGAAACACGTGTACCATGTTCCATTAATTTGGCACCAGCCATTTCCAGGAGTGAATTATACATCGATAAACCAGAAAGATTCCCAAAACGGGGTGAATCGGATCAGGGGTGGATCCAGGATTTTTTTTTGGAGGGGGGGGGGCTTGAGCGGACTTTGGTTTGGGGGGCTTGGCTTGAGTGGAATTTGGCTAAGGGGGGGGGCTTCAGATGGGCAAACAGCAGTCTTTATAGTCTCCTCGGACCTCAAATCCGTAGAGCTAAAAAAAAAAAAAGGTCTCCAAAATTGCAATGTCGAAGGTGGACCTAGATACTTTGGGGAGGGGGGGCTTGAGCTCCCTAGCCCCCCCCCTGGATCCGCCCCTGAATCGGATGCTGCGCTATTTAATGTCAGTTTACATTTCAGTCCAGGCTACGTTTCAACCTAATCACAATAGCATTTCTTAAAGCTGCTGCTAGAAAATCAACACACAAGCCATCCGCGCATTAATATATACCCATACATAAATCTGTATCTGGAATATACCGTTTGTCCATGAATCACGCAGAAACTACAGATTTTTGATGGGTCTTGGAGTCCATGTTAAAATCTCACGTCATCTCAGATATCATGACACAATTATTTTATGAATATTTCAGCAATTTTTAAAATTAACTGTTTTGATTTTGACGGAATTTAAATATGTGGCTTTCTACAAACAACGTTGTAAATTAAAAGGGTTGGCGGTAATGGGTTAAAGGGTTCGGCTTTTGTAATCCAAATGCAGACAGTTTTCTGCTGTAAAGTACACATGTGCAAGGTTCCAGCAATATCGGATAAAACTGTGGATATGTATAAAGAACACTGGGGGAAATTAAGGGGGAGTAAAGTGAGAGAGTACTTCCGGTTTTTTTTTTTTTTTTTTTTTTTTTTTTGTTTTTTTTAAAAAATTACGACGATTGTATTTTTCTCTTTGTTTTAAAATCTATGCGTGCAAAGTTCCTTCTTAGTCTGATAGGAACTGATGCTTTGTGTAAAGAAAAAGACAAAAATTGGGTTGTGGAAAAGGAAGAGAGTTTTTTGGTTTCTGTAAACAAAATATAGACAGTATTTTTCTATTTGTTTTAAAGTTTACTTGTGCAAACTTCGTCCAAAATCGGATAGAAACTGTAGCTTTATATTAAGAACATTGGAAACAATTAAGGATATGAAAAAAAATCTTTGTTTTAAAGTACACGGATGCAACATTCTAATGAAATAAGATAAAAAAAACGTAGGTTTGTTTAAAAATTAATGGTTAAATGGGGCTAAAGCAGAGCTTTTTGATATTTTTTTAGGTCAAAAAACTTCTCGTTGAGAAAATACATAACTGTGTCAACATTCATAGTGACCGGTGAAATGGTGTCAAGTGTAGCTATGTATAAAGAACACTGATGAAAATTGAGGGGTCCGGAAACGAGAAGATGGGTTGGGTTTTTGCAAATCAAATTTTTACAGTTTATTATTTCAAAGTATGTGTGTGAAAGATTCTTTAGGCCTAAATTGAATAATACATGTAGTTTTGGAAAAAAAGGCTTGAACTTTTTTTTGGTCATAACCTTCTCCATGAAAAAAAACATAACTGTGCCAACTTTAATGGTGTTCCATCAAATGGTGTCAACTTCAGAAGGGCTGGATTTTTGTAAATCAACATTTGACAGTATTCTTCTCTTTATTTTAAAGTAATGGTTGTTCAAGGTTCCTTCAAATTCAGAGCTAAAAAAAATATAAAGTCTCAAAATCAAAAAATTACGACGTCGGGAGTTGACCTAAGCACGTTTGGGGAGAAAACATTTTAAACTGTACAAAATTGTCCTGTAGACATCGTAACTTGCATTGATACTTGGATTTACACACATTTAAGCAATTCTCTTGCATTATTCTGTTCTTAAACATATTAAATGGCCTTTAAATAATTTCCTTTCATAAAATAAAGTCTATATCCACAGATTTACAAGAATTTGCAAAACAAACATACCAGATTATATTCAAGCAAACTTTAACTCACTACAGATACTTCATACAATGCAATACTATTCAAAATTCAGGTATTAGGGCTGTTACAACCCCTCCCCAGGATTCACTTAATTTTACATAGTTATAATTGATTGAATCCGTCATGAATCTAAGCAGATTGTATGTACACATTAGTCAAACCTGAACAGATTACAATCAATCAACCATAATGACTTTTACAATTATACAATCCAGATACACAATCCTTCATTACATACATCTAAGTGATCATGAAGCAGTTCTGATGGATATTAGAGGATTCAGTAAACCAGCAGCCAAAATTGAAAGGGGAAATAGGTACAATTATAAAAAGGCAGAGGTTTCAAATTTGAAGAGATATTTCAGAGAACAATTCAGTAAATGGAAGGAAGGCTCAGGTACAGTAGAGTCAAGGTGGGAAGAGTTCAAGGAGATAATAAGAAAGGGGGAAGAAAAATTTATTCCAAAGAAGAAAATAAAGAGAAGTAGAGAACCTATGTACCATAATAGGGAAGTGAGGAGGTTAAAGAGGTTGGTAAGAAAATAACATAACAGAGTTAAGAGACAGCTGGGTAGTAGGGAATATTTAAAACAACTAAACAAGGACTTAATAACAGCAAAGAAAATGGCTAAAGATGGGTTTATGAAGAGTATTGTCAGTGCAGGAGGACCATTGACTGATGCATCTAGAAATTTCTATGGCTATATCAGGAAACTGAGGGGAAGGGAGGGTGTAGAGACACTTATAGATAAGGATGGAGAAGAAGTTACTGACGATTTGAAAAAGGCAGAGATTTTAAGTAACTGGTTCAGTGAAAGCATTAGGGACAATGAATCAGAAACAGGAGGGTCTAATTCGGAGAACGAGCTTAACAACACAATTACAAATGACGATAGTAAAAAATTTGATATCAATCCTGAGGAAATCATGAAGGAAATAAGAAAGCTGAAAAAACATAAAGGGGCTGGTGAAGATAATATTACTAGAGATATTTTAAAGATAGCCGGATGTGACATTGTACCTTATCTTGAAATATTATTTAAATTGAGTCTAGACACTTGCTGCTTACCACAGGACTGGAAAAGTGCAATAGTAGTACCGGTACATAAGGGAGGAGTGAGAACAGTGGCGTAGCTAGCGTGGGTGACACCTGAGGCGGTTATCGATGGTGTTACCCCTTGAAAACTTAAATTTAAAATTAAGAAAATATAATATCTTTTAAGTGAAAATAATGATATTAATAAAGCATAATTAATTATAATTTATTATTATTAAAAATTATAGTTAATAAAATTGTAATATTAACATAATTTAAATGATGCACAAATAAACTAAAAACAATTTCTTTCACAATCTCCTCTTTTTAGCTTTAACAGCTGCAAACTCGTAAATCACATATTCAGAATTATCAATTTGCGTTACTTTGTGTTCAATAGTCAATATGGTAAGATTTTAGACACACGTTGCTCACCGGTGATCGAAAGTGATTTTAGATTAATTTTAACTCCTCAGAAGATCGGGCCTCACTTGCCCGATACTGTTCCGCACCGTCACGGCACCGACAAGTTTCTTAATGTTGGCGCTCACTCGATCGAAGTTTGTCCAAATGAGACGGTGTGTCGTCCGACACTCGGCCGGCATTGGATTGGTTTATGTTTTGACGGTGCGGTCCAGTGTCGGCCTGCTGGATGTGGAGAAGAGCATAGAGAGAGAGAGTTCGAAAATTTCCCTTCCCTTACGACTAAATGTTGTTTTCATGTTATTATTTGCCTAAAAAAATATCTTTTTTTTTTAATCCATGTTCATCAGATGTTCGTAAAATGTAGGAAGAGTCCTAGCATCTTCGGATTAAAAAATCAAAGCTTTGCCAGAGTTGAAGATCAATTTTAAGACCCACAAAAATTGCAGCCGAGATCCGCAGTTACAACCGAACCTCTCCCACCCGAATCTCACGCCGTAACCAGACGCAAGACTAATCTAGAAGTACTGAAAAAATACCAAAAATAGATGCTATAGAAAAAGAGTATATTTATTTTATCATGTTTGAAAACTTATTTTTCATTATACCTATATTCGGACTGGTTACTCAAATGGTTACTGCATGCGATTTGGAAACTGAAGGTCCCGGTTCAAATCCCGGTCTCGACTGTAATTTTTGCGGGCCTTAAAATTGACATTTACCTCTGACAAAGCTTTTATCTGTTACTGCGAAGGACGCTCGGTGGTTCGAATTTCACGTTAATGTGTAGGTCTTCTTTTCAAGTTAGGTAACTACGATATAGGTGTACTGCGAGTTTCCCAATAAGAAACTCTGTGACTAGAACTTTGAGACAACATGAAATTATTATTTTTATTATAAAAAATCTTTACGACCTATAGTGAAATTAAAATATGTTATAATCTAGTATTTAATTAACAAAAAGTACTGAGTGAATCGAAAAGAACCTCTGTGACTAGAACTTTGAGACAACATGAAATTATTATTTTTACTATACAAAATCTTTACGACCTATAGAAAAATTAAAATATGTTATAATCTCGTACTTAACTAACAAAAAGTACTGAGTGAATCGAAAAGAACCTCAGACAAAACAAACACGGCAAGTGCGAAGTGATTGACATTTCACCGAGATTGCGTTGAAACAAGAGACAATCTTTCATTCCGGTTCAGTGTGCTGATGATTTGTTAACACTGCGCTGGGATACTATTTTTGTACACAGAAGATCAACTAGCTAGGTGATTACGTGAGTCAGATAAAAAAGAATTTTAATGTACTTTCGTTCCAAAACTGTGCAAAACAAAGTACAGTACTCTATAATGTAGCAGGGTGTCAAACCTATCTGTCATCCCCTTCACTGATTCCCTAAAACAATCATTTGAAAACGTTAAAGGAGACTAAAGACCGGGTAGGAACACGGGCGAGCTAGGGAAAAGCGTGGACGCTAGGGGGGAGCCGTCACTCGGCCGACTATTGTTGCGGTGACGGCACAGGCCAGTATTCGCAAAGTGCAGCTCGAACTTTACACTTAGCAACTGATACACAAACTGGCGCAAATTAAAATCCCAACACCCAGACGGAGTTGTGATAAATGAATGAAATATGGCCTCAAGTACGCCCGCATGAAGAGTATTAAATAATTAAAAATTGAAAGTTTTGTATATAATAATATGAGAAATACGGTGCTATTTATTACGTAAATTGCAAAAAAAAAAAAAAAAAAAAAAAAAAAATAGCGTATAAGTGGCGAACAGTGTGGTGTAACATGACACTTTGTTGTCCACAAGTTTTTTTTTTTTTTTTTTTTTTTTTTTTTTTTTGCTAAGTACGCCAAGGCGAAGTGTGACAACTCTCTACACCCAAATGTCTAACTGTGAGAGAGGTCAGAGAATTGACGTGTTTTTAAAAGGTGCATCATATGGTGAAATCTCCCGAGTGATTGGCGTGGTGCATTGTCAGTATACAGACTTGTTACACAGTGGATGAAAGAAGGCTCTAATACTCCTAGAGCAGGCTTGGGTCTATGCAGATGGATAACAGCACGTGAAGACCGCCAAATGGTGTGGGTGGCTGTTGCTGACAGACAGTGGCGGATCCAGGGGAGGTGCCTAGGGTGCTTAAGCCCCCCGAAAAACATCAAGGTCATCCCCTACGACCCCCCCCCCCCAAACCAAAATCCTGGATCCGCCACTGCTGGCAGATGGTTGACTGCAGGCCAGATCCAAGCAGTGGTTACAGATAGTCACCCTTCCCTCCTCCCCGGACGATTGTAAACTAATTGCTTGAAGCTGGGTTACACTCTCTGGCACCTGTGCAACGTGTCCCATTAATCTAATTTCATTGGCAGCATCATCTAACCTGGTGTAATGCAAAACACAAATGGACATGTGAATGGCGTACATTTGTGTTTAGAGAAGAGTCTCGATTCTGTCTGTGGCAAAGTGATAATCGACAACATGATCGCAGGTGTAGTGGAGAAACGGCTTACCTGCTGTGATTTCAGAACGTAACGCAAGTGCAGCCACTGGTGTCATGTTTTGGCAGCAATCAGTTTCGACAGCATGACTGAGTCGGCTGTTGTTGAAGGCAATGACAGTCCATCACTATGTGGACGGGGTACTGCATCTTATTGTGAAACTCTTCATGTTCACCATCCAAATCGCATTTTCCAACAAGATAATGCCCGTCCTAATACTGCGGCCATCGTCACACAACCCTTGTAAGGAGATTCGATCACAATTTGAACAGCACAGTCCCCAGATTTGTCCCCAATAGATCATGTTTAGGATACCAGGAGTAGACACATTAGATCACATGGTCACCCAGCACAAACTGTGCAACAACTGACTGTAAAAGACATGCACACCAAGACTTCCGAACACTTGTTGAGTCAATGCCGGCATGGATCCACGAATGTATTGGTGCTCAAGTTGGGAGCATTTCTCACTGACAACTGTATCTAACAGTAATGGTGGCCATACAGGATCATTCCATCAGTCCACATGGAGCGAAGCCACTCCATCATCGTGTCGTCTGTGGGGAAATTGAGGTGGATAAAGAGGACTGACACGATTATTTGGATATCCGGTCAGTCCAATATCCATCAGTTTCGTCCATCAAGCCGACTGACGGTGTGTGGGGAAAACCACGTGGAGCGACTCATGCCGTCACTCTAGTCGGTTCGTGTATGGTAAAACCGCGATCCAAACAGTCCTCATTCTGTCGCCGAACACCGAGCAGACAACATCAGTGTCTTGAGTGGACTACACAACATTGTACCAATCCATTTTTGTATTGAATCTGTTATACAAATATTTGTTTTGTTACTAGTTAAATATTATTTTGAATGTAGAATTGAAAATAATACAGTTTTATATATTATTAAGTTACAATTAGAACAATATTAATTTCTTTTTTAAAAAATAATGTTGTGTCAATAAGACTTTGTGTTGCAGATCATTGAGAACTATAAAAACTTCCATGCTTTTAGGATCTCTAATCGTGACTACTATGACAAAATATAAATAAATGTGACACTAAATCAATTGCTAATATCATTTAAAAATAAAGCCATAAAAGCCAACAGAGAAACCATATTAAAAAAAAAGATAATTCCTTGCAGTCTTCTTTCTAAAAAGATCATAGTATGATAAGATTAATTTTATATGAACCTACTTGTTTAAATATGCTGTTTACAACATCTGACGTACCTGTCACTATTTTCGGCCTGCTAAACTACTTAAATTTAATAATTCTGTTTTATAATCATTTTATAGTATTTTTTAAATGTTTTCGTAATATCACAGAGCTTATTTTTCATAATTTCGCACTTTTTTGGATGTTTATTTAATTATCAGCATTTTTATTCAGTATTCGGTTGTTTGAACATCCTTTAAAATTAATTCGGGCTCATTTTATTGAGTACTTGGCATAACTAGATTGTTGTATAACAAATTGACAACCTATTGTTGTTTGCTTTGCCTAGTTTTTCATTGTCGTGGCTGACTGGAGTGATCGAATGATTGTGTATGTGCTACGCTTTTCGATGTCATCCGCATGGATGTCATCCATACGTATGATATCCAAATGGAGCAATCGTGTATGGCCTGATCCATCTCCATTTGTTATCATTTCTTCTAGGTATGGCCCTGGATATATCTTAAAAGTTTCCTAAAATTCTACCATTCATGTATGCGTGATGTGATTTTAATTTCCTCCAGTGTAACTATAGGGCGACCATAAGATTTCGCTATAAATTTAAAAAGTCGAAAGCTACCCAATGATTTGTTATTGAAATGTTAACATAGGCTGTTTTTAAATGACTTCGCAACCTCGGTATTTGCGCGACCAAGGGATACTGAGAGGAAAGTTAACAGAAGTGGCTTCATCCAAATAGAAGGAATTCCAGACCCAGGTGGGGTCCCATTGGTGTAAACCTAGGATCCGGGTCCCACAAGTTGTGAGACCCTGGGGGCAGTGCTGGATTTCCCATTAGGCTGTATAGGCTCCTGCCTAGGGGCGGCAGCGTTTTAGTGGCGGCAAATTTCCTAGGGCGCCCGCTTTAGTAAGCCGTCAAATTTGTGTCTGATTATAAACATAATAGAAAAATGTCTACTATAAATTTTCATTTACATATAATCGTTTGCTACCTAATAAAGGTAATATAAATTAGTGATTAGAATATGAAAGAGAAAAGGGCGGCACAAAATGAACAGCCTACACTAAAATAAAGTTTAAATCTTGCCCTGCCTAGGGGATACTGTATAGTCAGAAAAGCAACTCTACATTAAGTTCTTTCATAAAAATAAAAGAATAAATAAAATATAAAACCATAATTAAACGTAATTAAAAAAACAACGGGTTAGGTAATAAAAGAACATGCCTTTGCGATATCTGACTTATTTACATGAAGTAATTAACAAGTGAAGTATTTTACTACCCGCGTAAGAAATACGTACCTACAGACATTTTATGTACTGAAGACCGTCTCCACGTATAAATTTTAGATTTCAAGGGCCGCTCTGTAGCGTATAAATAAAGATCCTGTAAACGGCTCGAATGTTCATTCAGTTTATGATTAAAGCTCAATTTTTGTTCAGGAACAGACGTTCGACATCCCTGTCGATTTAAGGAACCCGTAAGAATTTAGGTACCTTTATTCGACAGAGAGGTTACCCATAATAGATATCTTCTTCTGTAAATTTATTATGGAAAATTCTTAGAGAATCATAGGCTTATTTATTTCGGGGCGATCATATTTGCAGATTCTCGATCAGTAGAAAGCATAGCAAACTTATATGATCCTAGAGTTAAAGTACTTACTAATGTTACGATTTCGTTAGCAAGATACGCAGTTCCGATTGTTTTAAACACATGCCCTACAAAAACTGATTACCAACGACAGACGATACCATCAACGAACACTTGACTTGAAACCTGACAGTATTGCTAATTTAATGCAGTTTTCTGAATCATTTTATTTGCATAAAATCGAACATGATACGATTTCATGTCGAGTATAGGTGCACTATCGACAATACGTAGGTACACAGAGTGTAAATCGGATAATGTAAATGTACTCAATTTATACATCACGAATCTGTCAGATGATAAATTCAAAAATTACTAGAAAATACTTCAAGGCACTTGAAAATCTTAGCTTGAAAACTAATGCAATTCTAAATAAGCAAAACAATTTTGAAGCCTAGACTACGCGTGTTTCGGAAAATGCTTGATTGCTTTTTTTTTAATTTTCAAAGGAAAATCTAACATTTTTCTTGAAAAATTTTCGAGGATTTACAATTTAACTGTCTAATTACCATGATTTTAACAATTTTATATATATGTATATATCCTTTAATTTTAAAACTTGCTCTCGCAAGAAAACTTAGATTATATCCACCGCCGCTTCTAACAAACCAACCTACAGTGACGGACAGAGACAATGTGACGGACGGCAAGCACGAGTTCCTGTGATTGGTGGAGCTACAGAGCGGTGCTCTCTTTGTTTAGGCGCACCGTGTTGCCAATAATTATAGTCTACTGTAATGAAAGAGCAAAGCCCCCTGGATCGGCAACTTAAAAACAAATATTCAAAACATTAAAGGTAGACGTGTTTCGACACCAAAGGTTAAAAGACGTCTATCAAAAAAAAAAAAATTTTTGTAACACACTAATTTCGATTACTATTTTCGAAATGCGGGTATCACCCCCAAACGAGTGACACCCGGGGCGGACCGCCCCCCCCCCCCCTAGCTACGCCACTGGGTGAGAAATAGAGTTGAGAATTACAGGCCAATCAGTTTTACATCAGTGGTAGGTAAATTAATGGAAAGATTGATATGCAATCACATCAGAAATATATGTGAGGAACGTAAGTGGTTTTCAAGAAGGCAACATGGTTTCAGGCAAGGATATTCATGCGAATCTCAGTTGGTGGGATATAACCAAGACATTTCAGATGAAATGGACAAGGGAGGCCAAATTGATAGTGTAGCACTGGATCTGTCTAAGGCGTTTGACAGAGTAAGCCATAAAATGGTAGTAAATAAGGTAAAAACCATTGGAGTGGATAAGAAAGTCATTTGCTGGGTAGAAGAATTTTTAAAAGGTAGAAAACAGAAAGTTAGGGTAGGAAATGGAGTATCAAAAGAAGTGGAAGTAAAAATGGGTGTGCCACACGGTAGTGTATTGGGACCATTGCTATTCATTATTCTAATGAATAATTGTGTTGATTGTTTACTATCTGAAATTAGATTGTTTGCAAATGACATAATGCTGTATAACAGGACCAAAACGATAGAGGATTGTAAACAGTTGCACGGTGATCTGGACAGGATATCTAATTGGGTTGGTAATCATGGAATGAAGATAAATGCAAAGAAGAGTCAGCTTATTAGATACACAAATAAAAAACAAAAGGTTAATTATGAATAGAAGGTGGGGAAAGAACTGCTTGCTGAGGACTTGAAATGTAAATATCTTGGAATTACTTTTGATAACAAACTTAACTGGGCAGGACACATAGGACAGGTGGTAGGAAAAGGTTTCAAAGTTCTGCACTTGTTGGAGAGAGTGATGAGGGGATGTACGAGAGAAGTCAAGGAATTGGGTTACAAAACTTTGGTCAGACCATTGCTCGAATATGGTAGTGTAGTATGGGACCCTCATTTTACGTATCAAATACAGGAGTTGGAGAGGGTGCAAAGAAGGGCTGCTAGATTTGTTTCTGGAAATTATCGCAGAATGCAGTCAGTGACGGATATGATAAAGGAGCTGGAATGGGATTCATTGCAAGACAGGAGGAGAATGAGGAGGGTCATGGGAGTGTACAGGGCATATACTGGCGATGAAGCATGGAAAGATATTGCAATAGGTATGAAAAGTAGTGCATGGAAGGGAAAAGATGACCATGACCACAAGCTGGCACTCGATTTCAGGCACAAGGGTGTAGGAAGATTCTCTTTCTTAGGTAAGGGTGTCAGGGATTGGAATGAGTTACCAAGAGAAGTGATGAATAATTTACCGAAAACTTTGAAAGAATTTAAAGATAAAATTTGTAGAGGGCAAATGTAGGTGGGTGAAGGATAGGGGGAAGGTGGGTGTGTAGGGAAATAGGCCACCGGAGCCTGTGCTCCACTGCAATTAAATTAAATTAAACCATAGAACAGCTGAGACATCAAATGGTTCTATTTTTACAAATTGTTTGTCCCTAAACATTAATGTTGCTGACTCAACTGGTAATATAAATTTACTGTCACTTCTGCAGTCCAGTCTGTCATTACTTCCAACTCCACTGGATACCACCTAAATGTAACAAACTATCTGAATCAGTACCTACAACTGTTTTAACATCTGGCTCAATGACTTCTTCCGCAATATGCCTATTTTCCTCAGCAACTACGTGTTCATTATGAGCTTCTACATCAAAGAGTTTAAACTTATTGGAAAACATGTGTACTCCAACTTTCACTCATGAGTGTAGTGAAATACTTCTTCCACCAACCTATTTGAGACGGAAGGACAGGAAAGATAAAATTAGAGAAATAAGGTGCCGGACTGATTCTTATATGAATTCTTTTTTCCCTCGTATGATTAGGGATTGGAATGCACAGCAAAGAGATTAGCTTTGGTGCTGAGCACCCTCTGCCACCCACAATTTTGTGAATTGCAGAGTATATATGTAGATGTAGATGTAGAAAGAGTGTACGAAACATAGTGTCACCTAAGTCACATTCTGTACATTTTTCACAGTCAGAAACTAGTTCAGATAATTCCTTACTCCCACCTGTATGTTCAATACTACCATCTACATCAAATAAAGAACAAAATAATGTATCAGCTAAGTCAAAATTAGGACATTTTTCCAACTTAGGTATTGGTACATAAGGCTTTTCACTCTCCCTCTGTCTTCAGTAGACTAACATTCTAACTCACAATCCTCCTCCTCATCTAGGTCTTCTTCCACTACACCACCATATCATCCTCCTCCTCAAGATATCTGAGAAACTCCTCGATTTCGGCACTGTTGCAAATTTGCTCACCACCTATACAAGCCCACATAGTCCCAACTAGGCCATGCTGGATCCCACCAGTTTCAGATAGCCATACGGTATTATACACTACAAATCCTGCATTATTTTTGGTAATTAACCTATAATCATTCCGTAAATCTTCTACATGAAAATTATTACTTTCGCACACTGATGCTAGTGATAAGGTACTATGATGGTCCCCTTCCTGCTTTATCTTATTATCAACCTTTACATCATCAACATCATTAATTACATCTATCACAACCCTATCCTGAAATTCTCTTTCTGCTACCTACACCAAGTTACCCACCACTATAGGATTATTTTCTATCTTACACTTAGCAACTTTCTCAACACATTCTGGATTTACAACTTTGTCATAGTATGGAGATGTTAATACAGAAACATTACCATCAGAAACTACTTCCTTTATGGTTAAATCTACTACTTGGTCCTCATCAGGAATAATATCACTTTCTTGGACAAATTTATTATTATTAGAGGCACCTCAAACCAAATTTTTAGTAACTTTTGATCCAATAGTATTTCTAACTATTACATTTACCTCGTGGGAGACAGTAAATAGACCCAAACTCCTTCCCACCACTGTTGGGTCCCACACAGTGGGGTGTCTTAGTTTAACTGCTCCCCATGCTGTCTTTCCTTTCAAGTTTGAGGGTTCTGTTCCCTAACCTTCCCATTATCATTTCTCCTTGCATAATTACCATGATCTCTTCCCCTGGATCTACCATTTCTTGATCTATGTTCCCCCCTTGAAGGACTTCTGCTTTCCCTCCTATGGCAATGATTGTAATACCTGTCAGAAAATGACTCTTGAGCATCCACACACCTTAATAATTCAGAAACCCTATCCACATTGATAACATCCAAAGTGGCAATTAAATTTCTAGTTTGCTGAGGTAGCCTAGCTCCTATCAAATCAATGAATTCCTCCTCCTCATAAGGATAGTCTAAATATTTACAACGGATCCAACATATATGAAAAAAAATTATGCCGAGTTTCTCTACCAGGTTTGAAGGGCTTCCCAGTCATCAACTCTCTCTTTTCCTGAATCTGCCTACTAGTTGACCAAAAGTGTTTCAAAAAGTTTTCTTTGAACAGCTTATAGTCAGCCACTTCCCTAGCTTGCCTATCACCCCATGTCCTAGCATAAGACTTTAGATGTTTACACACAAGTGCAATTTTCTTACTGTCGGGTAACAAATTAAAATAGTCCGATCTTTCAAAATTATCTATAAACTCAATAGGGTGAAGTCTACCACTGTCATCATAGAATTCAAACTCTTCCTTAACATCAGCACTGAAAATTGGATTACCTGGTGTGGGAGCTTGACTCAACTGTATCTGTAACCCAGTAACCCTTTTCTCTAACTGATTTACATTACTTTCTAATCCATGAACTAACTGTTCCTGCTGCTGCACCAATGTATGAATATTTAATCTTACCTCTTGTCTCAACTCATTGACCTTTTGAGCAGCTTTACTATCACTGGCTTGGAATAAAGTGACATATTCCTCCCTCATCTCATCATAATTTTCACACACTTCTTTATAAATCAAATTTACACATTCAGTCTTATTCTGATCACAAATTTCTGTAACCATTTCAAATTTCTCCTGACACTCTACAACTGCTTCCTCCAATTTGGGGTTTAAAATATTAATATCCTCTTTATATTGAGAACTAAAACCCTGAAATTGCTTACTGATTTTCTCATCTAAACAGTCAGCCAATTAAGAGAATTTGCTCTCAAAATCAAATTCATTTTTAAATTCAGAAAACTTACTATCAATTTCGGAAAACTCACTATCAAATTTACCATTAATTTCAGCAAATTTTCTGTCACTATCACTCTTTAATTCACTTCTAAATTCAGAAATTTTGCTGTCGAATTTACCATTGATCTCAGAGAATTTGCTATCGAGATTTAACTCATTTTTAAATTCAGAAAATTTGGAATTAATTTCAGAAAATTTGCTGTCAGTATCAATCTTTAATTAACTCCTAAGTTCAGAAAATTTGGAATTAATTTCAGAAAATTTGCTGTCAGTATCAATCTTTAATTAACTCCTAAATTCAGAAAATTGGGAATGAAATTCAGAAAACTTGCTGTTAAATTTTCCATCAATTTCGGAAAACTTACTATCAAATTTTCCATCAAGTTCCGAAAATTTTGACATTAAAACTGGTTTCAAAGATTCTAAAAATGTTTGTAGATTCTGACTATCAGCCATTTTCAGTGATTAGCAAAATCAATATGAAAACAAAGTTAAGAATAATTGAAATTTTGCCAACATGCCACAAGACAATATGCAAAAGCAAATATTTGAATAATCAGTACTTACAATTCATCGTCAGTTTGGTATCACTTATATACTTGTCACCTCAAATTTCACGTAGCAGCACTTTTTCACCACTTTTTTCACTGATTAAAACAGTTAACCCCACTTTCCACACTCCAAATCCTCTACTGCTGGAAGATGTTGGTCTTCTACGCGTCAAAGAAAGATGGTATGCTAGGCCGAAAAAATTCCGCTTACTGCCGAAAAATTCCAGAAGTCAAACGAAAATCTCCGATGATTGCTGCGTTTAGCCACTCGCCGAATAATTCAATCGTCCAAATAATTCACTCGTCGAAATTCTTCAACTCGTGCAGCCTGTATAACCTCAACGTGTCGTAGTCTGACGATAACTCGTCGCAATTTGATGCAGATTGTTTTAGAAAATTAACATCTCACAAATGTCTGATTTCTTGTCCTGTCATGGTCACCATATCAGGTTCTTCGGTGGTTTGAATTAATATTGCAATTAAGAAGTAGTCCACCAAAGTTCAGTTTAAGATTTTGTTTATTTAAAAAAAAAAAACTTTCAATGATATTATTCACATGCAAAGATACACTCCAGAGATACTACTGGCGCAGTTCTTGGCTGTTGCAAAGGCCGGCATTACACTGTAAAATATCTTTGATAAAAGATATTTTATAAAATATTTTACAGTGTAATGGGGCATATTTTATATAAGATTTCTTTTATAAAATGTAAGACGTTGGCATTACATTTTATAAAATATTTCACCACCCTGCAAATGTAAACAAAGAAAATGGTGTAAGGGACGTTACCAACGTTGGTTATGACTGTCGAATCCACGAAAATCTTTCTTTCTGAGTATGAACAGAAGGAAATGTAAACTCAGAAACATATAGACTATAAGATTAGGAATAAAAAGGTGAACATTTAGGAAAGTTAATTAGTGCTATGATAGAAGGCTGTACTGTAGAAGACGTAAAAAGAGAAAATTAATGTGTTAAGAAATTAGTATTTGACAGATTTCTGGAATAATAATAGAAGTAATGCGCAGACCAATGCGTGTGCTATATTGCAGAATGTTGTAGATCCGTCACCATCAATCGAGTAGAACCCATGGCACATACACCGTAAAAATAAACACCCAATAGTATATATAGGGAAATAATTCTGATGTAGAAATTTATGAAAATATTGTGGTACGAATTTATTGGACCTATACTTTAGCATCGACCATAATTTTTATAATTTACCATGTCCTCTCATTGCAACTCTTTCACTAAACTTTGATGAACTCCTATCATATCAAGTCTCGTAATCTCACGGTCTAACCTAAATATGTTTACTTCTCTTCTTTATCTTCATTAAAATGCATATTGTGACAGTTGCACTAACTGTGTCTGCAAAAACTTACAAGTTTACTCCATTCATTTCAGAGAACTATAACGAAAAATTTTATATAGTGTAATGGGACTGAAAAAATATCATAAAATATCTTTGATAAAATAAATATGATAAAACGTTTTATAAAAGATCTTGGACAAAGATCTTTTACAGTGTAATGCCGGCCAAAGAGAATCTCTATAAAACTTCTGTAAACTAACTATAAAACTAAACTCTGTCCTCCTGCCGATTTCTTTATATAGGCTCTATCGAAATTTCTGGAATTATTCAAAAGCGTCCGCCAGATATTTCTCGAACATTAACAATTATTCAAACAATTAAACATATTAAAAAGAATCAGAAATAATACATAATTACTTAACATCATTACAAAATGGTCAGAAATGGAAATTAAAGATACTTAAATACAAAATTATTTACAGAAATCATTTTAAACTGAATAAAATTGTCCTTTAGACATCGTAACTTGCATTAATACTTGGAATTACACACATTTAAGAAATTCTCTTGCATTATTCTGTTCTTAAACATATTAAATGGCCCTTAAATAATTTCCTTTCATAAAATAAAGTCTATATCCACAGATTTACAAGAATTTGCAAAACAAACATACCATATTATATTCAAACAAACTTAGCTCACTACAGATACTTCATACAAGGCAATACTATTCAAAATTCAGGTATGAGGGCGGTTACACAATGCCCAACTGCAATAAAAAGCTCAGGTGGAGGACGTTTTGGAATGAGAAGATATTCAGCGACTGTACTAGCCTGCCCAATCTACTGACCATCCAGCAGTTGTCAACAATAATTTTCGCAATTAACAGTCATTAATTTTTAGCCCACTCTTTCTCCAGAATGAATTAAGTTGTCGCTTTAATTATGCTGCCCAATAGCTGCTAAGATTTTGGTATACTAGAACCTTATCTTGTGCTCCAGCAATGAGATATGCTATGAAGAAGCCAATATACTGGATATATAAGGCTACTCACTATGGAAATATACTACATTCAAATGTTGACAAACAGCCAGTACAGACCACAAAAACTATCATTGGTCAAATGCCTACATTATATATAGAATAAAATAGAATAGAAAGCTCCAATATTGGTATCTGAGAAAGACCGTGGTGACTATGTAGAAACATCATTTATATTGAGCTGCATTTTGAATATACATTTCCAGAATACCTATTAAAAAAAAACTTACCTTCTAAAAATGACAATATCTACCTATAATTTTTAAATCTTGATTCACAAAAGCAATTAAATATATTCATTTGCATTTCTTCCTCCGATAGAGTGATGCTTATATTCTGGGAAATCAGCATCGTTCTGCTGACAGTAATGTTGCAATAACAAAAATAATTAATGCAAAAAATTGATCTCAATTTTGAAATTTCAAAAATAATACTAGTATTGCTGACGACACCTTAAAGAGAAAAAAAAAGATCCAAGAAGATTTTCAACAGCTAGAAATTTAATTTTAAATTAATAAGAGAGCTGCATTTTGAATATACATTTCCAGAATACGTATTTAAAAAACTTACATTCTAAAAATGACAATATCTACCTATAATTTTTAAATCTTGATTCACAAAAGCAATTAACTTCAACTCCACTCTAGGCACCTAGCATCAGGCATTCCATAGGCAGTCTTATAATTATCAGACAAACACGGGGTAAACACATAGCTTACGAAAAATGTGCTTCTTATATCAAACCAATAAACTGCTTCTAGTTATGAACACACAGTAAATTTACTTTATACTTATTGGAATATTGGCTACCTGGTCTAGTTAGCTATGGCTGCCAAATGAACCTCCATTGGAACTAGAAATTTTAGAATATGTCTTTGCAATACTCTCCAAAGATGTTTCAGATCTGCCTGAATTTTTAATAGCATACTTTTATTTCTGATGCTGCCATCGCTAAGAACAAATTCATATATTTGTAAGGATTGCCTATACTTAGAGTAAACAATCATTTTGTTTGGGGGGGAGGGGGTTGGTTAACAGAGTGCTTTATATTTCAGAAAAGGTACAAATTTCACGATATAATCAATAGTTATCAATAAAATAAAACATTTTTTTTTAATTTATTTATTGTTCTGATTCTATTTTATCTACAGCTGCATTTTAGAATCAGTTATATAGACCCTAGCACAATTTTCTACAATTTTCTTCCTTCTTTTTTTTTTTTTTAGTGAAGGGTGAAATTTCTTGTTCAGATTCTCATAACTGTCCAACAGCATCTATATCAACTCCTGCTAATCTTCAAGCAAGAAAAACTTTGCTCACAGATGTATTCGAACCCAATTATGGAGAACATTTTCCCAACAAATTACATTAATGGGGTTCAGATTTTTACGCCCAAACAAAATATGGAAATATGCAGGCAAATACGACCTTAAAAACTGATAAAAATTACCTAAAAACAACAAAATATGACCAAACATTTAAGCATCCTCAATTACACATCATTTATTTTACCTAGTAGTGACACTTTCATGTACTCAGCATAATTTGCTTCCTTGCACTAATTGCACCATAGGGAAATTAAGTTTTAAATCTTTTTTGAAATCACTTTATTTTCATATAATTTACAGAGAAAAACCCAGTCTTCTGTACTAAATTACTCATCTCAAAATTTGTTTTGGACATGGTGGTAATCACTTCCATTCCAGATTTAACGCTACCCGAGGATTATTTTCAGAAGTATTGGCGACAATGATACATTGATTGACACAGGCATGCTGCTGCTGCATTGTCGAGATTAAAAGGCGGGCGGAACATTAAAGTTGAGGGAGTGACAATAATGCATAACTTTAAATACTGACCATTTAAGTGATAATTAGTTTAGGTTTACCTCCAATGTATAATAAGTGTACAGTTCTGTGAATAATTATCTTAAGTACTTCTCATCTATAACTACTAATTAATTCCTGGTGCTATCAAAAATTACCAATTTTTTTTCAAAATATGACCATAAATATTATCGTAATATGACCGAATCTAGAAAATGTCTGAATATGTATTTATGCACTATATAAAATACATCTAAATATAATAAAAAATATGACATTTTAGTTTTTCCAGGCGTATTGTTGAAATAAATAACTCTCGGGTTTTCTGCCGGTTAACTGATTTA
Source organism: Vandiemenella viatica (assembly GCA_031002005.1). NCBI lineage: Eukaryota > Metazoa > Arthropoda > Insecta > Orthoptera > Morabidae > Vandiemenella > Vandiemenella viatica. The sequence goes on from JARYHS010007963.1 coordinate 478,375, forward strand.
TTTAAATCTTTTAACAACGTTTCGGCAACTGCCATTGTTGCCTTCATTAGGTTAACTCTTACATACAAGGACAAGACACTGACTGACTCACGAGCCAGTCCTGGCTCCTATAATAGCCTGTTGCCAAGGGAAACTTCACGCTCCTCTTTGATTGGTCGGCGATGCACACGGCCATAGACGGGGTCAAACCGGTTTGGTTGCACCTCTGCATCTCGTAGCTTCATCCCGTAGCTCAGAAACTGGATGGTATTTACTAGCTCCATGGCAGTATCTTGGCAACAGGCTATTTATAGGAGCCAGGACTGGCTCGTGAGTCAGTCAGTGTCTTGTCCTTGTAAGTAAGTTAACCTGATGAAGGCAACGATGGCAGTTGCCGAAACGTTGTTAAAAGATTTAAATAAATCAGTTAACCGGCAGAAAACCCGTGAGTTATTCATTTTATAATCAAAAATGTTTAATAAATATTTAATTCAGAATTAAAGCTCAAAAAGATGACTTGTCATAAAGATCCGAATCTTATTCTTCATATGTAGCAATATTTCATTAGAAAAAGATTTTGCAACAGTCAAATAATGTTCCAGCATTGAACACTTCTTTCACAGCATGGTGTGACTGCACATCAATAAGTTCAAGCTGCCGCTCCTCAATTGCTTTCGCAGTCATTTTAAAGTCCTTAAATCTTCCTGTGAACTCGTCCTCTAAAATCTGCAGATGATCTAGTTTTGCTTTGAATAGTTTTTGCACGCCTCCACATTTTATGCGGAAACAATCTCTTTCCCTTGCAGTGACACATTCAGTTAATCCAAGTAATGCATGGAAGGGAAAAGATGACCATGACCACAAGCTGGCACTCGATTTTAGGCACAAAGGTGTAGGAAGATTCTCTATAGATAAGGGTGTCAGGGATTGAAAGAAGTTACAAGAGGAATGATGAATAATTTACCAATAATCTTGAAAAAATTAAAGCTGAAATTCGTAGAGGGAAAATGTAGATGGATGCAGGAAAAGGGGAAAATGGGTGTGTTGGAAAATTGTGCACTCAATTGTAATTAAATTTAGTTAAAATTCTCAAATACAATTAGTTGAAAACAAGGCAGATTTTGCAGACTGTTTTGGTGGGTCACAAAAGAAAAAAAACCCTTAGCAGGCCACATGTGACCCATGGTTTACTATTTGCCAACCCCTGACAAATAGATTCACACATTAACTTTTCAATCTATTGAACTGATGATAACTGAGCAGCCATAACTGCAGCTTAGGTGAAAAAAATCTCATCACATAGGCAAGCATCAACTCACCTTTTTTGTTAAGTTCTTCTGGTATAATTATGAAGATAGACTTTTTCCACATTTCCAAATAGTTTTCAGCAATGTGTAAAAATATGCGTATATTGTTCTGAAGTATATGAAGATATAGGGAAACCACTGACAGTTGGCTAAACACAAACTTTGGTAGACAGCATTGTCATAAAAAAAAGGTTTGCATCCAGAATACGCCTACAAGTTCAAATAATGATGGCTCCGTAAAAGTAGTTTTGTTCCTGTATTGAAAATTATGGGCACACAAAACTGATAAATTTAAATTAACCTGACAATATTGTGGCAAATATCTAATTATACATTGGTATATACATTATGACTAAAAATATGTCTTATCAGTAACTCCCGTAAGGAGAAAAATTGAGAAATACATGGAAAATATATTTTGCAATGGACTGGTTACTGCCATGATTTTACCCATGCTGTAATAAGACAATGATTTTGCACATTTCACCTTAATTGCAAAATGCACCTGTTACTGTTTAGAACAACCTTTTGTTCACAGCACAAAAATATTTTTTCATCATGTGTCTGACTAGCAGTCATTCCTTGTCAGGTGACGTTGCTATCACCTGGACGGGTTTCAATCAATAGTAGGTAGGTAGTCATAATGTTCTCGCTGATCAGTGTATACCTACAACTTCCACAACTGCAACAATCAAGTCAATTGCATTCATACATGCTTAAAAGTTTATCTATAAGAGTACACACTAACTTATCAATCCATTAAACTGATGATAATCAAGCAACCATTACGGCAGTTTCAAAGTAAAAATTCTTGTCACAAGAAACATTCTCCTTACAGCTATATAAATAGAAGAAATGTGAAATCGGCAAACATCAACTTACCTTCTTTGTGGAGTTTTACTACAGTATTTTTGAAGACAGAGTTTGACACATCTCTTCAGAGCAATGTGTACAAACAAACACACTGTTATGAAGTCATTGTAGACAGACAAACTGCTAACACCTAGCAGGCCATAAAGCTTGCTTCCACAGCACCAATACATAAAGGAAGGTTTATACTTTGTAAATTATGAAGTTATGAAGATATACTTTGCCAAATGCCCAAATAGTTTAGAGCAATGTGTACTATTACACACACATTGCTCTGAAGTGTTTGAAGATATAAGTGATCCACTCAAATATGGCGGCACACAAACTTTGTTAGAGAGAGTTCATATAAAAAATATTTGCAGAATACACGCAGAAGTTCCTTAAATCTATTTGCATGTTAAAATGAAAATTATGGGCATACCAAGATCATGGATTTAAATTAACCTGACCATATTGCTGACTAATGTGTAATTGTAAATAAGTCAAGACTAAAATCATATAAGGAGAAATACTGAAAATACATTGAAAATATATTCTGAAATGAACGGATTATTAGATTGATGATACTAATACTGTTATTAAATATACTGATATTACACATATCGGAACAAACTCACAGTATACAGGCCACAATCTCAAAAATAGATGCTTTGCAGCACTACATGATTTCTCACAGTAAAAAATTATTGTGTTTTACCTGTTACACCCTTGCTTTTTTGCTGAATTTTCAATTTCTTAAGAAATATTTTATTTCGGTGGCTTAAAACTTCAAAACCACAATAAACCATAACTTTAACCAGTTTTCAATAAATTTATTTAAAGAAAATGGCTAATTGAGTAAAGTCATAAATTTATATATATGAAACTAAGGAAGGATAGGGAAATATGACCCAACACCTACAACAGATGAAGGCAGCTGGGAAAGGCGATCACAAAAAAACAAACACAAGTAAGGCACAATATTTCAGCATACAGCCTTATTCATGCAGAAGTGAGACTTAACCTCACTTTATAAACTACACAACTTATATTTTCACTGTCTTACCTTTTCTTTCATTTTTACATCAATTGGTTATCTTCATATTTTAACTTAATATTTCATTATATTCACATACGCTTTCCTTCAAAGTATCACTTACTTACTTACCCATCACTTAAAATTTTATTTACACACCACTTGTTTAAATTCAAATTACATTCTTACCTTCCTTTCATTCAAGGCTTGCTTATACATTACTGTATAAATAGCACACGTTTTAGATTAACCACTTACACTTCATTATATTCACCCACGCTTTCCTTAAAAGTATCGTTCAATCCACACTTACTTACTTACGGCTGTCTATCGAATGGCGTAGATGGTAGTATAGGAATGGTGGGGGGGGGGGGAAGCTCAAGTATTGTATTGATATAGTCGCCGGTATATTATCATTGAAAGTGTCAGGCCAACATAATAACTGAGTGAGGATATATATATAAATCAAATTTAGAAAACTATAAGTGAAAAATAAAATGTAACAAGTATAAGAATACAAGAATGATAAAAAAAATAGTAGAGATATTAAGTGCCAGGGCAGGTTGAGAAATTTATTGGAGATTGAGGCCTGGAGGATGTCTGGTGTCCAGGATACTCTGGTAGGCTAGTTCCCATCTATGCAGTTCAGAGGAGGTTGTGTTATCAGGGAAGATTTGTTCCATCCTGCCCAGTATAAAAATGTGGCATAAAAAAGTCTATAGCTAGGCACCTACCTGTAAAGTGACATTTCAAAGTATATAAATTCATTATAATTATTTGGCTGGCATAGAAATAAACCTTTTTATATTACTTTTAAAAGTCATATACAAATATTAAACAACAATAAATCAAAAAAATACTTGGGTATAAAAAATACAGGGTGTCCCAGAATTATCTTTACAACTTTGACATTGAATAAATTATGTTTGGAACGAGATATCACAATGCAGGTTTTTGCACTTTGAAGAGTATCTCTCAAAGTTTTGTTTCTGTCTCTAGAACATTTCAACGTGTACACTATTTGTTGCCCATACAATATCATAGCGATATTCAATTTCTTGCCAAGTTCTTTGGAGCATCCCTTGATCAACTGTCGTAATTGCTGCAGAAATCCTCTGCCTGAGATTAGCTTGCAACAGCTGCATTTTGTATGCATACAAGTGTAACCGTCTGCGTAACACTCTGTGAATAATTGAGCATGGTAACTGCAACTCTCTGGCGGCGGTGAGGAGAGATTTTTTGGGACTACGAGTGAATGCCTCACGAACCCGTTCAACATTCTCGTCACTTGTGCGTGGTCGACCAGCGCCTTTCTGATGGAGGATACTACCAGTTTCCATGAACTGCCAATGCCACTGACGAATTGATGGTCTTGTTGGTGGTCCTTTCCTGTATGTTGTTCAGAAATTGCGTTGCACTTGTGTATCCGATCGTGTCTCTATTAACCAGGAAACACATTGAGCTTTTTCCTGCGGGGTGTACATTTTCAATAAATGTGATGTAACTACCTACTTGTCAGCAAACCGCACCTGAAATGAAACAGAAAAAAAACTTTGAGAGATACTCTGTAACATGCAGAAAACTGCGTTGTGATATCTCGTTCCAAACATAATTTAGTCAATGTTAAAGTTGTAAAGATAATTCTGGGACACCCTGTATACACAGTATTGCATACTGATACCGAAAAGCATACTAGCCATTTGCTGTGACATCACAGCAATTTTGAAAAATAATAAATTGAGAGAGCTACTTAGTAGTTACTTGGTGGGTAGAGGAATTCTTAAAAGCCAGAAAGCAAAGTGTTAGAGTAGGAAATACATTATCAAAAAAGGTGGAAGTAAATATGGGAGTGCCACAGGGTAGTGTATAGGGACCACTGCTGTTTATTATTCTGGTGAATGATTATGTTTGTAGTCAGAATTTAGGTTATCAGCATTAATTTTTTTAACTAATGAATTTACACCTCATCGATGTCTATGTCGTTAGAAGTGGGACTGTCGACAAGGAACGGGTAGGAATTTGACCATGGCCTTTTGAAGGAAGCATCCCCGCATTTGCCTGAAGTGATTTTGGGAAACCCAAATCTTGATTCCCGGACGGGGATTCGAACTCACATTCTCCCGAATGCGAGACCGGAACGTTAACTACTCAACCATTATGATTGGTGGGTTACTTGCAGGTCACATAATTATACATAAGAGGAGCAAAACACGAGATGACTGAAAAGCTGCATGGTGACCTGGGTAGAATAGCTAAATGGGTAGGTCAACATGGAGTGAAGATAAATGCCAAAAGAGTCGGCTTGTTAGGTACACACATAAAAAACTAAAGGTTAATTATGATTATAGGGTGGGGTCAGAATTGCTTATTGAAGTCTTTAAGTGTAAATATCTTGGCATATCAAATAGTTATGAAACAGGAGAAATTCCAAGTGATTTTAATAAAAATATCATCTTCACACTTCCGAAGAAAGCACAAGCCGACAAATGTGAGAATTATCGCACCATTAGTCTAACAACACATGCTTCAAAATTATTGACCAGAATAATATACAGAAGGATGCAAAGGATAGTAGAAGAGATAGTAGGTAAGATCAGTTTGGGTTTAGGAAAAATCAGCGGTACAAGGGAAGCAATTCTGTCTTTAAGATTAATACTTGAAGGGCGGATCAAGAAAAACAAAGATACTTTTATGGCATATATTGATTTAGAAAAAGCTTTCAATAATGTTAGGTGGGACAAGATGTTCAAAATTTTAAAGAAGTCAGGTCTAAAGTATCGAGATAGAAGAATACTTTATAAACTATATAAAAATCAAGTGGCTGTAATAAAAGTAGAGAATCACGAGAGACATACATCAGTTAAAAAGGGTATGTAGAAAAAGCAATGAAGAAAGTCAAAGTAAAATTTCCATGTGGCATAAGTTTTCAGGGAGAAAAAATCAGTATGCTGCGATTTGCTGACAACATTGTCTTGTTAGCAGAGAGGGCTGAGGATATTGAGAAGTTACTGAATGGCATGAACAACATACTGAAGGAAGACTTTGGACTGAATATAAATCAAAGCAAGACAAAAGTGATGAAATGTAGCAGAAATCATACCAATACTAGTGGATTAAATATAAAAATAGGATCGGATGCAATAGGAGAAGTAAGAGAATTTTGTTACTTGGGAAGTAAAATTACAACCGATGGCCGAAGCAGGAATGATGTTAAAAGCAGAATAGCATTAGCAAAAAGAGCCTTCTTGAAAAAGAGAAACCTTTTAGTTTCAAATATTGATCTAGGAATTAGAAAGAACTTTTTAAAACTCTTTGTGTGGATCACAGCACTTTATGGTAGCGAAACATGGACTTTAGGAAAACCAGAAATAAAGAAAATTGAAGCACTTGAAATGTGGTGCTACAAAGTAAGAAATGAACGAGTTTTGGAAATGGTGGGTGAGAAAAGAAGTTTATGGAAGAAGCTTACGGAAAGAAGAGACAGGCTGGTAGGTCATATTCTGAGACATGCAGGATTGGTTAATTTGTTAGTGGAGGGAACAGTTGAAGGTAAGAACTGTAGAGGAAGACAGAGATTAGAATATATGAAGCAGATAATTGAGGACGTGGGCTGTATGGGGTATGTAGATATGAAGAGGTTAGCTCAGGATAGGAAAGGATGGAGGATTCAGCTGGGAAGAGCAGGTGGTAGGAAAAGGTTACAAATTCCTTCATTTACTGGAGAGGGCGATGAGAGGATGTACCAGAGAAGTTTGGGAATTGGATTACAAAATTTAGGTCAGACTATTGGTTGAGTATGGTTGAGTTTGGGACCCACATTTTGGTTATCAAATACAGGAGTTGGAGAGCATGCAAAGAAGAACAGCTAGATTTATTTTTGCAGGACCCAGTCAGTAACTGATATGATAAATGCTCTGGGATGGGAATCATTTTAGGGTGAAGAGGGTTGTGGGAATATATTGGGCATATGCTGGTGGTGTAGCTTGGAGGGATATTGGTCTAAGAATTATGAATTGTACACACAAGGGGAAAGATTACCATGACCACAAGCTGGCACTCGATGTCATGCGTAAGTGTGTGGGAAAGCTTTCTTTTGTTGGTAAGGGAATCTGGGATTGAAACATATTAGTAAGTGAAGAGATGAATAAATAACTAAAAATGCTTTAGGAATTAAAATTTGTATATCAGAAAAGTAAATGGAGGAAGAATTTAACACTGAAATTATGTACTATGATTTAAAAAATAAAGTAAAAAAGGGATAATTTGATGACTAAGGAAATTTCCAGCGGAGTGTGTCCTTCATTGCAAATAAATTAAATTAATTAATTCATATATAGGTAACAAACAAGTATGTTTGGTTTAAGTCTGGATACTTGCTCTATTAAGTAGATGAACTGAATTATAGGGTAAAAATTCCGGTAGCAAGAAAAGACTAAGTTCCATAAAAATGATTAGCTGAAATCTAAAACATGCGGATATCAAGTTACCTTATTACTAAATTCCTTCTAGAATATAAATGAAGATAGTATTTGCCACATCCCCAAACACTTCACAGCAATGTGAACAAATGTACACACATTGCTCAGAAGTGTTTGAAAGAGTAGACAAATCACTTACATTTGACTGGCCATTAACTTTGCTGTATCACATCACAATAAAAAAAAAAAAAAGATATGTATCAAACGCATTCAGCAAGTTAGGTCAAGGTCACTCAGCTCTATCCTCACGCCTATGTATTATGGGGAAAGAGTGCCCACTGCAAATTTGCAAAAGAATTCTCGCATGGAGAATGGAGACTTGCTGTCTCCATAGGACAGGGGACAAGGAACGGGAAGGAAGTCAGCCATGGCCTTTTTGAAGGAAGCATCCCCACAATCACCTGCAGTGATTTGGGGAAACGATGGAAAACCCAAATCTGGATGCCCGGACAGGGATTCGAACCCGCGTCCTACCAACCTGGGAAGTGATTATCGATCAAACCTCGAACGTGCATGAGGAAATCAGTTGGTGCACCATCTTGCTCGTAGTAAACCAAACCATCTAGATCAGGGATGGCCAACCGGCGACCCGTGGGCCGCATGCCTTGATCATTTTTCTGGCCTGTGAGATTCATTACTCTTTTACAAAATATGTTTATTTTATATTGGCCAAAGTAGTGAAAACCAATGTTTTTTAAAAAAAATACATTACTTGTGTATCTATATATTCAAAAATTATACTGTCGAAACTTTGAAAAAAAAATAATTTTGATTTTAAAATAATATTCTTGTGAATATATAATTTCACATGCGGCCCGTAGAGTTATGATGCAGTTCCGAACTGGCCCACGAGATCATTTGGGTTGGCCACCCCTGATCTAGATCATCTCCACCGATCTGTGGAGCTAAAAAGTTTTCAAGCATATCCAGATACAGAATACCAGAGACAGTTTTCTGCATGAAGACCAAAGGGCCGTGAACAACACGTCTCAATAAAGTTAAAGTATCAGTTACGACAGTTGAGGGCCAGCTTTCATCAGGATAAGTTACGACAGCTTTACGACACCCCTTCCCAACTGAACCAGTGCATAACAAGGCCGGATGGGGGAAGATGTTACACCGATTCTTTACATATGATTTTATTACCAAAATTGTGTTTAAAGTAGGTAGTAAAGACATTATACTATACCTGGAAGTATTGAGTGATTTAAATTCTGTATCTAGAACTGCATTTTTTGTGTAAAAATTCTTGTGACAAGAAATAATCTTACAGTGACATAAAAATGAATGTTTGAAGATCTTTCGGGCGTGCAGCCGGGTCATTTGGTCGTAAATGTACGAATTTTCGATGGCGTAACGTGCCATCATCTTCAGGTAGCGTCCAGTGGTCGGCGTGAGGAACGCAGTCCAGGACGCGACTGCTGGATTGCTCCGCGCGCATCGATATTTATACCCTCCGACCCCGCCCTCCCACTCCCGCCGGGACGCTCCGATGGCGGTGGTGGGGGCGGTGCGTTACCGTGCGTCGAGCAGTGTCCATCAGTCTCTTCGCCACCTCCGCCGCGCACAGTGCCTCGGCTCTGGTGTTTGCGGAGCCGCTTCAGTGCTGGGTTCCAAGCCTGGCTTAGTTGGAACCCGTTGTCTTTGTTTATGAGGTTACTCCGTAGCCGGATCTCGATGGCTTCCTTGTACACACAGTCCCAGAAGTGAGATGTGTTTTTCAGAACCTCGGTGTCCTCATATTTAATATTATGCCGTGTCTCAAGACAGTGTTCAGCAACTGCGTATTTTGACGGCTGCTGTAGTTCGGTGTGGCGTTTATGTTCCCTACACCGTTCTTCGATCGTGCGAATAGTCTGCCCGACGTATGCTTTTCCACACTCGCATGGTATGTGGTATACGCCAGGTTTCCTGAGACCCAAATCATCTTTAACCGAGCCAAGTAGGGCTTTAATCTTGGCCGGCGGGCGGTACACGCACTTGATGTTTTGTCGGCGTAGAATTCTGCCAATTTTGCTTGATACATTACTGGCGTACGGGATGAAGGCTGTGGCTCTTGGCTTGTCCTCTTCCTCAGTTGGTTCTTGCGAGGTCTTCCGCCTGAAGGCGCGCCGAATTTGGCGGTTGTCGTAGCCATTACTCTGGAACCCGTTATTGAGGTGTGTTAGTTCAGCAGACAGACTGTCTTTGTCAGAAATCACACGTGCTCTGTGAACCAGTGTATTTAGCACTCCTTCCCTCTGTGACGGGTGGTGGCATGTAAATACTGGTCCGTGTGAGTAGCCTTCCGGTAAACACTGTGACCCGGCTGCACGCCCGAGAGATCTTCAAACATCAGATCCACCGGGAAAACTTACGATTACACATAAAAATGATTAGCGGTAATATGAAATAGGAAGACATCAACTTACCTTCATTGTGAATTTCTACTGCAATATTTATGAAGATAAAGTTTGACACATCTCTAAACACTTCAGAGCAATGTGTACAGACATAAACACACTGTTCTGAAGTATTTGTAGACAAACAAAGTGCTAACACTAAGTTGGCTATAAACTATGCTGTAAAGTGTCAATACGTAAAAGCAGGTTAGTGCACTGAATACATGTATAGGGCAATCAGTTAACAAAGTCCACTTTTCGTCAGCATTTATCTAACACTGAGAAAGTGAAAATGGCTGGTACGTCAGGGGTGCAGGCGCCCAAGTTCTTTGAGGAGCAGCCTTAGCTTGGCATTCCCCGCAGTAGAATACTGTTGCTCTACATGACTGGGTAGTGCTCATACAGTAGAACTCCACTTATCCGAACTCCGATTATCCGAATAGTTTTTTTTTTTAACTAAGACGGAAACGTGCCACAAAAATGCTTCCCCTCTTTTATAAAAACTAATGGCTGCAGCTTAGTTTACTGAGTGGTACGGCGAAATTTTCATCCCTGAAGTGGAAATGCACCAAAAATATCTTGGAAAAGAAAGCATTTTCACCATACATACAATAATTAATTAAAATAGACCATTTTTCAGAAAATATCCGATTATCCGAATTTTTTACTATCCGAATGGGGTCCGGTCCTAATTTAAGTTGTATTGTACTGCCAAAGTTGACATCCAGCTTAACGCTGCTATGAGAACAGTGAGTGGTGTCATTAGGTCTGCCCCAGTATCCTGGCTGCCTGTACTATAAATGATATTCTTACTGTTTTCAACAGCACACACCCCAAAATAAAGTTTACAGCCGAGTCTGAAAAAGACAAAAGCATGAACTTCCAAGACATTTTCATTTCAAACCTCAATAGTAAACACACCTTCACAATATATCGGAATAACACAATGACTGCTCCATACCCTCAGTGTCCTGCCTCCCCAACACACGTAAACAAGCAGCCTACTGGTCCATGGAACACAAAGCCAATAATATTCCCCTAAGCAAAGACAACTATGATCATGTAATAGTTATGATAAAACAGGTAGCTTTAGAAAATCAATATCCTAGCCAAATGATTGACAAAATTGAAAATAAAATAAATAAGAAACGTACTAAACTCGATGAATAACAGATAGCAAAAAATTTATTACTAGCACCACTTATGTGGGCATTAGATCTCAAAAAATTGCAAACGTGCTTAGATCACACAAAAGGTTCAGAACCAAAAACAAAATACAACAAAAATTAATACACAATAATGCTGGCCCATTTCTAGAATCAGGTATAACATACCGTACTTTACTCATGAGACCATGTGCTGTACATTAATCAAACTCCTATTAAAATCAATTCAGTAATTACTGCACAAATCACGCTCAAAAATACTTTGATCACCTTCTGGATGTCTTGTCACAGTGAAATATACCCTACTCTACAACAGATACCATGAGCTACTCTACAACAGATACAATGAGCTACTCTAAAACAGATACCATGAGCTACTCTAAAACAGATACCATGAGCTCTACATTAATGGAAACCCCCTCAAATTAAGAACAGTTGTTTTTGCATGAATTCCCTTCCTCCCAATTTTGAGAAATACAGATGGACACAATTTTTTTTTAAAAAAATTCTTTATAAAAAAAAAAGTTAATTCCTTGACTGTAGTGTATTGATACATGAAAACGAACATAGGCAGACTTAAACTTACCATCTTTGCGATGTTCTACTGGTATATTTATGAGGACACAGTTTGTCCACACCCTCAAACAGTTCACAACAATGTGTACAAACATAAACACACTGCTCTGAAGTGTTTGAAGCTATTGGCAAACTCCTGCCATAAATCTGATCACAAACATTACTACACGGCATCAACACAGAAAAAAAAGATAGCATGCAGAACACACACAATGTATTTACCTTCCTGCAGTGAAAATTTGGAATGCACCAAACTGATAGATTTATGTTAACCTGACCACATTACTTCGATTTTTCAAATATACCGGTCATTTTTAAAACACCTGGTATGTCTATTAATACTTCCGAGTTCTCCAAACTCAAGAGATTTTACTCATTCTTAGGGTGAAACACATTCGAGTTCGTATTTGGTCAGATCAGGTCAACCTGTCGTAATGATTGACCATAAAAACTGGAAGTATCCTAGACCCGTGACGACATGCAACAATGGCCACGGGTTTACACTAGTAGCAAATAATAATACATCAAAAAACATACACACTTTAGGAACAATGGTGACGAAAAGCAAACTAACTGTCTGCTGTCCTGTCACTGCAGTTTTCAGCCTACTTAAATGGTGCTCACTTGTTTTTATTGTCATGCAGGGCTGTAGTCAGATTGAAGCCCCCAATAGCGGGTATACAGGGTTAGGAAAAAGGACTTTTGAATGATATAGAAATTGATTACTAGACTTTCGGGTTATGCCGCGTTGGTTATTTTATTACCTGAACTATCCTACACAATTTGGTCAACATAAACAGTACCTCTATAGAATACCAGCTGAAAGCTCAGGTAATGAAATAATGAATGCAGCATAACCCAAAAATCTATTAATCATGAACAAAGACTGCCGCGGAAGTCTTGGGAATCGTATAAAAATTAATTGAGACTAATTTCAAGAATCTGTCGATGTGTAATTTTATAGTAAACAACCTCAAGTTTTACACAAAAGTGTAAAGTGTCATTTTGGTTCAATATAACAACCATGTGTCATGTGACAAACATCCCACACTTGTTGCAGCAAATTGGGCCTAACTTCTGGAACAGCAGCGTAGATTCGATTTTTCAGGTCAGCCAAATTGTTTGGTAGGGGAGGAACATACAGATGATCTTTAATGAAACCACAGAGAAAGAAACCCAGTGGTGTCTAGTCTGTGGAGCGAGGTGGCCACGTGATTGGCCAATCCACCGACCTCTGAAGCAACTATCGGGGAAAACTCGAACTTCCGTGAGGAAATGAGGTGGTTCACCATCTCGCTGGTAGTAAACCATCCCATCTCGGTCATCTTCACCGATCTGTGGAATTAAAAAGTTTCCAAGCATAGCCAGATACACTAGATACACTATACCAGTGATAGTTTTCTCCATGAAGAAGAAAGGTCCGCAAACAACCCGTCCCAACAAAGTTCATGTGCCAAGAGTATATTGTAAGCCTGCTTGGAGGTTCTTTAGCGTATATGGTGTGAAATTTATGGTGAACAGTTGTCGCAGAGTTCATTTCATGAAGCCAAAACACACAGCAAACATGCCCCACAGCAGTAGAAGTAGACAAGTTTAACTGTGTACTATGCTGGCTCTCCTGGTGGCAGAATAGTGTACTGGTGTTGAGGTTGTTTGCTACAGAATGACACATCTACCAATTCTGTTACTTATCTGCACAAATTTCTATATCAACCTGTCTTACCACAATTGTGTTAACCCTTTGACTGCTGACGGCTGATCGTGTACCTGCCGCGCTGTGGCCGGCTACCTATGCTAAGTGATTATCCCTGGGGACGGAGCCGTCTGAGCGGTTCCCCCCGCCCTGTGCTGAATGTTTCTGGCGAAGCACTGTGACCTCTCACGACTGATACAGAATTAATGCTCTCACTACATAGTTTCTCTGCAAATAAATTACTACAGAATAAAACTGAATCATTAACCCTATTTTTCATAACTTATAATTATTTCTTGCTTGCATTTTTCTCTCGATTTTTGCAGCTTTTGTAAAAAGCGTGGTGATTCTTAAATTTACGTCAATAGTTTACAGTTCTTTCTTGGCAGTTTCTGTAGGTCCCTTACTGTATTAGAGTGTTATTGTTGATTCGAAAAAAATGCTAGAAATATTCTATTCCATACTTACATACAACGTTCAGACCACGACTGTAAAATTAGAGATATTCGAACTCATACAGAGAGTTAAAGCCATCCGATTTTTCCTAGCGCTATTCACGAATACCATAGAAAGAGACCTTAAAATGGTAATTGTTCAAGCAGCCTCCCCCACACACCGAAATTTGGTTTCCGGAATATCTTTGTAGATGTAGACACCCAAAATATCTCGATGTTGACTGAATGTTTGCTGCGCTTTGTAATTACCCGATTATACGTAATTTTGTTTCTTTGATGAAATTTGTTCCACATAAGTACTCAACAGATTTTTCATTTCTAAGCTATGAAGTGTCTGTCCATTAATTACGTGATGTGAAATAGAGAGGGGGGGGGCGGGTTGCGGCGAAATCGCACGAAACCTCACCAGAGTAACAAAAAGCGGTATCTGGACATAAGTTCACTAAAAATTGGAGTATTTAGAAGGACATCTCTGGTCCACTATTCCCTAATTTTCAATTTTTTTCACGCTAGGCATCAGAAGACAAATAGCTCTGAAACAATACATTTCATCATATCCAGTATCTTTCCACTTTGATATTCGAGAAAGCTCTGATTCTGGAGTATTCTTCATAGTGGTTATACAAAACCGATTCTTTTCATCAGCTATATATTTCGTCAGTTCTTCTGTAAGAAATAACATGAAAACTGACAGAATACTTGACACATTCCCTATTTGACACGCATTTCCCAATAGTGTAACATCAAATGCGTGACTAACAGGACGAAAGTGATTTTCTAGTTAGATTTATCGCCAAGACGTAATTTCTTCGTAGCCGTTTCACTATCACTTTCTGATTCTTCAGAACAACTAACTTGTTGAAACATGAGACTGCACTGTCACCCCTCCTGACGAGTATGTTTTAGGAATACAGCTTTCCGATTTTGTGGAAAAGCTATCACTTCCATCAAAATGAAGTAGTTCATCCTCAGTGTCGCTCATCGTAAGAATCTCCATGATTTATTCCTCAATGCACCCACGACGTCTTTCAATTTTCTTTATAAAATACAGGACACAAAGAACACTGATTTAATTTTCGTTGGACAGTGAACTGTAGAGCGAAGCCTAGGCTCCCAGCAGAAAAACATTCGTACAATAAGCTAGCGACCAAAACTGCGAAAGGCTATTGAGAAATGTGGCGAGAAGTCCGCTGTACGACTCAGGTAGCGGCGCGTCTATATTCGTCATCAGCACACAGGTAGCGGCAGGCGGGTGCGGCTTATCTCGTCATCAGCACTCAATGGAAATCCGACGGCTGCGGCTATACCCGTTATCAGCACTCGGGGCCCGCAAGCAGCATGCGTGTATAGACGTCAACAGCAGTCAAAGGGTTAAAAGTTGATGATAAAGACATTATACTATACCCGGATGCATTGTTTGGATTAATTCTGGAAACTTCCTGAATTTAGCAGACCTAGTTGCAGTTTTGGCATAAAAATTCTTGTGACTAAAAATAAACTTAAAGTGACTATGATTTATATAAAATAGGCACACATCAACTTACCTTCGTTGTGAATTTCTACTGCAATAGTTATGAAGACAGAGTTTGTCACATCTCTAAACACTTCAGAGCAATGCGTACAGATATAAACACACTGTTCTGAAGTCTTTATAGACAAACAAACTGATAACACCTGGTTCCTTGTGAATTCATACTGCAATAGTTATGAAGACAGAGTTTGTCACATCTCTAAACACTTCAGAGCAATGCGTACAGATGTAAACGCATTGTTCTGAAGTATTTGCAGACAGACAAACTGCTAACACTTGGCTGGCCATAAACTTTGCTGCAAAGCATCAGTACATAAAAAAGGTTTGCGCACTGAATACAAGTATAGAGCAATCAGTTAACAAAGTCAACTCGATCCCTGTCCTTCTCCCTAAAAATCAAAGGGACAGATTTCCCACTGACAAGTGTGCCAACCACCATGCATCAATGACCAGCAACAGTGAAAACCACCAAGCATGGTGCACGAGAGATTAAGGCTCTGGCCTCGCATTTGGGAGGAAGCTGATTCGAATCCCCGTCCGGGCATCCAGTCTTGGGTTTGCCATAGTTTCCCCAAATAGCTCCAAGCGAATGCCACGATGCTTCTGTCAGAAAAGGCCATGGCTGAATTATTTGCAGTTCTTTGTCCCCAGTCACATCCCGCCTCTAATGATCTCAATGTCAACGAGGCATAAACCCATAAAGAAAAAACAACGAAAATCAACTTAAATTTATAATAAAAACAAAACTACTAGTCCATTAATCTATAAAAGGTGCTTCTATGGACATCTTGGTCAATGCTGCATTTCATCCTATCCATAGATGCCACTAATAATTCTGCTTGAAAATCAAGATAACTTAAATATTTAATTAATCCAAATTTCTAGCGAATTATGCTTTGACAACAAGCACCAAATGACATTTTGTTACACGCTGCATTTCAACTATGAAAACTAAATCCCTTCGATCTTAAACTAAAACAAGCATATTACCGCTCTTTCAACCTAAACACAACCTATGTTACTATTGCTACAATCTACTTTGATAAAAGCCATATAATATTAACCTCACTGACATAACATGCGGATATGATTCTTGAATATGTAATACCTATTTTTATTGGATGTCACATATGTGTATTTAAACACAGTGTCTATCATTCGCTTACAGTTCAAAGATGTGGCAGTTATTTTGTTTATTTTCATCCATATTTATATTTTTGATGGCTGTGACAGCAATATCTTCTCAAATAATATCGTTCAAGCAACAATAGTGTGATCATTATACATCGCTTATAGGGGTTCTTCCAATTATTTGCCATATAACATAACAATAATCTAACAAATATAAACAATTTTCACACAAAATGACAATTCTTCTTTGCGTTATAGTGATTACGCTAGAGCCGAAGCAGTTACGGAGATTATTGCAACAGCTTCAAGTGATTTTACCAGAAACTCTTCAAAACTATCATCTGAAAAACCATCTACTCATTCTGCTGAATGAAAAGTTATGATTACAATACATTGTGAAGTATTGATTTGACATGTAATACTGATTGTGACAAAGATGGTACGATCAGGACAGGTAATTTTCCTGATGAAGGGTTTGGCAGAATTTATTGTGACCAGGTGTATGTAGAATCTTTAGCAATGTGGCTTAATATGAGGAAAAGAATTACAAAGTGGTGCACTGGTAGAATGAAACATGTGCTTAAGATAATGGGACTATGTTCTGGGAAAAAAAGGCATTCCTGACGAAGAATGTAGCAATCCGAGACCACAACTAAGGATGTGATTTATGGAATTAATATCAAGTGAGAACTGAGTAATAGATATAAAACCTAACGCTAGTTTGGGTAATTCTAGATCACGATACCACTATTTTCCGCCTCATGGCCAGCAACCACGTAAACACAAATTGCTGCTGTCACTTATGACGGCATTGTTTCCAGGTGTGGTGTATTGAATATGCGGGCACGTGCGGACGTCACTTACGGCACCTGCATGAGAAAAAGCCAGGGTTTCTTGAGCAATGACAAACCAAACGTAATATTTCCATAATGATTTACATCAACAATCCTAGTTTACAAAGTTAGTTGTATCACTATCTAGAATTAAGCCCACCCACATATTTCTAGATCACAGTACCTAAAACGGCACGTGTATTTTACAAATATGTCACGGAATTTGGGTAGAGAGGAGTGGTTTTCTGTGATATGGAAAACAACAATATGATCTTTAATCTATTCTATAAACCCTAGTTTTCATCATTGCTGGTATTGTTCTCTAGAATTAAGCTGTTAGGTTCTCTCACATACAGATCGCAATAGATTGGTGTACCGCTGCAAGCACTTACCGCCTTGCAATTTAAACACTTCCAGATGGAAAGTGTGTGACGTCACTGTGTTTCCAAGTTTGAAGTGTTCAGCTTTCGATCGATTTGTCAATACATGTTAGGCCACAGAATGTAACCAATAGTAATAATAATAATAGAATTAATGGATTGAAAAATTTAAAGGAAATTATTAACTGTGCAATTAATAATATTATGAAAATATCATCAATATTCCAAACTGATAATTAACGTTCCATAATGTTGGTTCCTGTAAAGTCGTTATTAGTCACAATTCCATTGATTTGTATTTGATTCAGTTATTATTTTCCTTACATGACTGAAATTGCTATTACAATCTTTCACACAAAATAAAATATTTATAAGAACAGATTTCGTCAGTAACCGTTTGTGTTTAGGTTGTAATGCAACCTGGACCACACTAACAGATCTGGAAATTGGTCATCAGCGATATCGTGTGCAATGGTTACGTTTCACTATGGTCCAGGCTGCATTAAGACATAAACGACAGTAACAGTAATATATATGACATAGACGTATCCACAATAACGTGTTCCACAGTTATGTTTCAGTGTGGTCCAGGCTGCATAAAAACCTCATTACTAATGAATTTATTCCTGTACTACGGGTGGAAAATTAACGATTTCACGATATGAGACGTATAAGTGATGGACTACTTTCCGTGCTTTTAGTGACATTTAAAGCTGCGCGCGGAACATATACGTCACGTTCAACAACATAGTGACGTCATACTCTCTCCATTCACAAGTGTTTACCTCGCAAGGCGGTAAGTGGTTGCCCCGGTATCCCAATCAAGATATAACCCCAGAAGAGTTTGATTCTAGATACAGATACCAAAATTATAGAAGAAATTTTTATTGTATTCCTTTTGTCCCCATACCACAAAAAGAAACAATTTTCTGTGTAGATGCCAATAGTAACTGCCCGTACAATGTATGCACCATACCGAAAAACAGAGTGATAAACAACATTGGAAGAAGTATTTCCATCCTTGTTGTCTGCGTGGCAGAAAGTGGGGGTAAACTCTACATTGCAATGCCGCTACAACCACTTACCACCTCACTGGCTACAGCGCTGCAAACACAAATATCACTTGGTATAGATGACGCCGTTGTGTTTACATCTGAGACATGTTCAATCTCCACACAGCAACAAACGTCACTTACAGGACTGCATGGAAAACAGGTATTTTTGGGCGAGGAGAAATTAAATATCAATTTTTTGTGAAATAAAAATCCTATTGACTGTATTGAAGTTAAATAATATTCAGAAATTTCATTTGCAGTTTTCAAGATGTACCGTATGGTATCAGTATCTAGAATATATTCCATTCGTGTAATTCTATATTGTGATACCTTATGTCATTACAAATTTCAAAATTTAATACTAGATTTTGCATTAATTAATTGGTTTAATTCTAGATGGGGATACTGCTACAATATCCTACAGCCCCGAGTAGTAAACACACAGATCACGTGGTATATACTGCCTAATTCTGACTTATTCAGTCTGCGTGTACCAACACAGTAACAGCAATAGATATGATTTGAAAATTGTGTATCTGCAATATTGTGGTGGCAGCATTTCTCTCGATAACTTAAAAAGGTTGACAAGCCTACTATGAATGACAGGAAGTCTTCGTCCACCGTTTTGAGAATTTCCTGTTCACTTTACAACTCAAGTCGTTTAGAGTAATTGAAACATCTCCTGACTAACTAGAAATGTCAGGTAATTTCTGAAAATATATGGTCATTTTATTCCTAGAGATTATCCTGTTAAAAAATGAAGCAATGTGGATATCGCTATATAGAATTATGCAGATGGTTTTAATTATAGAAAATAATGCCAATAATGTTGAAAATTGATATTCTTTCAATTGAGAAGACGGATGTACGTAAATTGATTTTCTTGTCATATGTAATGTTAAATTAAATGGTTTAATTCTAGATGGGGACTTCCTTTCATTCATAGTAGGCTTGTCAACCTATTTAAGTTATCGAGAGAAATGCTGCCACGCCACATTAAGTAACGTAGTGACGTCATTCTACTCTCCATTCAGAAGTGTTTACATCGCGAGGCGGTAAGTGGTTGTAGCGGTATCGTGATCTGGAGTTTACCCAAAAGTAGTTGTAGCAGTATCGCGAGCTAGAATTAACCAAGCAATTTTTAGATGGCGATATATATGTAATATGTATTAAGTAGAATGTGACAGAGATGGTATGTGTAAACTCTAGGTTTAATCTGTGAAGACTAATACAAGAATTAATGAGTGGGAGGAAATAGGTCTGGCATAAACCAAACGGTACCGTATTACAATGCCTGGAACACTAAGACATAGTGAATTTGTACCCCATAACATAAATATAAGCTTTTGTTTCATGATTCACAACTTTTAAGACTTCCATGCCGTCTGATTATAGTGACTAATTAACAGTTTGAGAAAAGGAAATTACTGACAAATTTGAATCGATGAAAAACGACACATGTAAGGTATAGCAAACATCATCCATC
The DNA here is from genome assembly GCA_031002005.1 of Vandiemenella viatica. Classification (NCBI taxonomy): domain Eukaryota; kingdom Metazoa; phylum Arthropoda; class Insecta; order Orthoptera; family Morabidae; genus Vandiemenella; species Vandiemenella viatica. The sequence goes on from JARYHS010007963.1 coordinate 498,711, forward strand.
TTGGGCCGATTAATATGTAAAATAAGATCACGCAGGAATGCATAACATCAACCACACAAATAACTAGTGATCATTGGGAGTTAAAGGCGTGGCCATTTGGTTGTGGCATAGAAATCAATAATCATTTTCTATACGATTCCATAAACACATTAACGTTACAGACATACCTCGTCCTGAATATAAACACTTATTGGCTCCTTATCACCTCCTATTATCGTTCTAGAGAGAGTAATACGCAACATGAGTTATAGCAAATGGACTTCAGACAATTATTTTTGCCAGCTGGCAGTTAACGGTTTTCCTACAAAGATACTGGAAATTCGAGATTTGCCAATCCCCGTACCTGTTTCGTCATATTAAGGATATTCGTCATTCTATAAATTCTAAATTGTTAAACGCCGTTACAGCATACTGTCGACAGATATAAAATTTTATATATACTCTACAAATAAACTTATTTGTTATCAGCTGTTACGAAAAACTGAAAACACTGCATTTTATTACTAAAACCAACATAACTTACACGTTACATTTCGATATGTTTATTCCTGTATCTCTCTTCTCATTATAATACAAAATAAGACACAAAAAATAAGGATTTAGTAATTACTTATTTCCCAGTTTCAATATTAATACTTACCTGCTATTTTAGAGTTTCCTCACTTACTGCACCATTAATTTAATTTATTTAAATTGCAATGGAGCATCCGGTTGCAATTTCCTTGCAAACCAATTTTTCCCCTTTCCTACACCTACCTACATTACCCTCTAAAATTTCAACTTTAAATTCATTCAACGGTTATAGTAAATTATTCATCATTTCTGACGGTAACTTATTCCAATCCCTAACTCCCTTACCTAAATAAGAGAATCTTTATAAATCCTTGTGCCTGAAAACGAGTGCCAGCTTGTGGTCATGGTCATCCTTTCCCTTTTATGCAGTAATTTATTTCAATCAGAAAATTTACTTTTAACACAACAGCAACTTTGATTATCTATTAATTTAATGTAATTGCAGCAGAGTACAGATTGCGATGGAGGGCACACTGCAGTGGCAACTTCCCTACACACCTAATTCCCCCTTTCCTAAAGTCACCTACCTTCACCCTCTAAAATTTCAACTGTAAATTATTTAAACGCTTTTGGTAACTTATTCCAATCCCTGACACCCTTACCTAAAAAAGAGAATCTTCCTACACCCTTGTGCCTGAAATCGAGTGCCAGCTTGTGGTCATGGTCATCTTTTCCCTTCCATGCACTACTTTTCATACCTACTGCAATATCTTTCCATGCCTCATCACCAGTATATGCCCTGTACACTCCCATGACCCTCCTCATCCTCCTCCTGTCTTGCAATGAATCCCATTCCAGCTCCTTTATCATATCCGTCACTGATTGCATTCTGCGATAATTTCCAGAAACAAATCTAGCAGCCCTACTTTGCACCCTCTCCAACTCCTGTATTTGATACGTAAAATGAGGGTCCCATACTACACTACCATATTCGAGCAATGGTCTGACCAAAGTTTTGTAACCCAATTCCTTGACTTCTCTCGTACATCCCCTCATAACTCTCTCCAACAAGTGCAGAACTCTGAAACCTTTTCCTACCACCTGTCCTATGTGTCCTGCCCAGTTAAGTTTGTTATCAAAAGTAATTCCAAGATATTTGCATTTCAAGTCTTCAGCAAGCAATTCTTTCCCCACCTTATATTCATAATTAACCTTTTGTTTTTATTTGTGTATCTAATAAGCTGACTCTTCTTTGCATTTATCTTCATTCCATGTTTACTAACCCAATTAGATATCCTGTCCAGATCACCCTGCAACTGTTTACAATCCTCTATCGTTTTGATTCTTTTATACAGCATTATGTCATCTGCAAACAATCTAATTTCAGATAGTAAACAGGCAACACAATTATTCATTAGAATAATGAATAGCAATGGTCCCAATACGCTACCCTGTGGCACACCCATTTTTACTTCCACTTCTTTTGATACTACATTTCCTACCCTAACTTTCTGTTTTCTACCTTTTAAAAATTCTTCTACCCAGCAAATGACTTTCTTATCCACTCCAATGGTTTTTACCTTATTTACTACCATTTTATGGCTTACTCTGTCAAACGCCTTAGACAGATCTAGTGCTACACTATCAATTTGGCCTCCCTTGTCCATTTCATCTGAAATATCTTGCATATATCCCACCAACTGAGATTCGCATGAATATCCTTGCCTGAAACCATGTTGCCTGCTTGAAAACCAATTACGTTCCTCACATATATTTCTGATGTGGTTGCATATCAATCTTTCCATTAATTTACCTACCACTGATGTCAAACTGATTGGCCTGTAATTCTCAACTCTATTTCTCACCCCTCCCTTATGTACCGGTACTACTATTGCACTTTTCCAGTCCTGTGGTAAGCAGCAAGTGTCTAGACTCAATTTAAATAATATTTCAAGATAAGGTACAATGTCACATCCGGCTATCTTTAAGATATCTGTAGTAATATTATCTTCACCAGCCCCTTTATGTTTTTTCAGCTTTCTTATTTCCTTCATGATTTCCTCAGGATGGATATCAAATTTTTTACTATCGTCATTTCTAATTGTGTTGTTAAGCTCGTTCTCCGAATTAGACCCTCCTGTTTCTGATTCATTGTCCCTAATGCTTTCTCTGAACCAGTTACTTAAAATCTCTGCCTTTTTCAAATCGTCAGTAACTTCTTCTCCGGGATCCGTCTAAAATGTTCTGTAATTTTGTACAGTTTGGAGAATTGGTTTGACTTTGAGTTCTTTAAGGACTTCATCAGCTCTTTTTCTCTCTCGTGATGTGTAGTCAGCAGTTCTCCCCATGAATCGCATCTCAGCCGCCGTTAGTCTCCGTTCATCACCTTTGCGTAGTGCCCAGGCCTCGCTGCCATACAGTAGTGTAGGTTTAGCCAGGGTGTTATATTGCCTGATTCTTGTGTGCCGTTGAACTAGAGATGGTCTGAAGGTGTTATTTATTATTATTATTATTAATTATTATTATTATTATTTATTATTTATTATTCCTGTAACTTTCGTGAAATTTGTGATTTTTTGTTGCATATCGGTAAAATTATTTAGATTTTAATATTTTACAAAAAAAAAACTTAAAATGAAAATAAGTATATTTTTAATGCTAAATTCTACATTTTTCATAACTAAAGTCTATTTCCATATAACACTGCCACACTGTTTTATTTTTAGCTTTATCTCTCAGCATAGAATGAATATAAATGCCAAGAAGAGTCAGCTAAAAAGGTACACGGATTTAAAAAAAAAAAAAAAAAAAAAAAAAAAAAAAAAAAAAAAAAAACTGAAGATTGTTTGTGATTATGGGGTGATGTCAGAATTGTTTGTTGAATGCTTGAAATGTAAATATCTTTTTTTAATTTAATTTAATTTAATTGTAATGGAGCACAGGCTCCGGTGGCAATTTTCATACACACCCATCCTCCCCCTATCCTGCACCTACCTACATTTGCCCTCTACAAATTTTATCTTTTAATTCTTTCAAAGTTTTCGGTTAATTATTCATCATTTCTCTTGGCAACTCATTCCAATCCCTGACACCCTTACCTAAAAAAGAGAATCTTCCCACACCCTTGTGCCTGAAATCGAGTGCCAGCTTGTGGTCATGGTCATCTTTTCCCTTCCATGCACTTCTTTTCATACCTATTGCAATATCTTTCCATGCCTCATCGCCAGTATATGCCCTGTACACTACCATGACCCTCCTCATTCTCCTCCTGTCTTGCAATGAATCCCATTCCAGCTCCTTTATCATAACCGTCACTGATTGCATTCTGCGATAATTTCCAGAAACAAATCTAGCAGCCCTTTTTTGCACCCTCTCCAACTCCTGTATTTGATACGTAAAATGAGGGTCCCATACTACACTACCATATTCAAGCAATGGTCCGACTAAAGTTTTGTAATCCAATTCCTTTACTTCTCTCGTACATCCCCTCATCACTGTCTTCAACAAGTGCAGAACTTTGAAACCTTTTCCTACCACCTGTCCAATGTGTCCTGCCCAGTTAAGTTTGTTATCAAAAGTAATTCCAAGATATTTACATTTCAAGACTTCCAGTCTTAAAATTCCTCTCCCCATCTTCTTTTTGCGGCTTGCCAATTTTAATTTTTAACTTAAGCGTTTTTGGAATAGAATGAATATAAATGTCAAGAAGAGTCAGCTTAATAGGTACACGGATAAAAAAAACTGAAGATTGTTTGTGATTATTGGGTGGGGTCAGAATTGTTTGTTGAATGCTTGAAATGTAAATATCAAGGCATAACGTTTGATAATAAACTCAACTGGGCAAAGCCCATTGGACAGGTAGTAGGAAAAGGTTTAAAAATCCTTCATTTCCTAGAGGAGGTGATGAGAGAATGTACCAAAGAAGTTAGGGAGTTGGGTTACTAAATTTTGGTCAGACCATTGCGGAATATGGTGGTATACTATGGGATCCGTATTTTGGGTGTCAAGTACAGCAGTTAAAGATAGTGGAATGAAGAGCAGCTAGATTTGTCTCAGGGAATTACCGCAGAACACAAGCAGTAACCGATATGGTAAAAGAGCTGGAATGGGATTCATTAAACTATAGGATGTGGGAGAGTCATGGGAATGTGCAGTACGTATATTGGTGGTGAGGCGTGGAAAGAAGTTGGTGCAAGAAGTAGGCTAATGAATGGAAGGGAAAATTGACCACAAGATGGCACTCCATTTTAGGCACGAAGGTGTAAGGAGATCAGGGATTGGAATACGTTACCAAGAGAAATGATGAATAATTTTCCTAAAACGCTGAAAGAATTTAAATTTGAAATTTTTAGAGGGCAAAATGGGGAAAATTGGTGTTTAGGGAAATTGCCACTGGAGCTTGCGTTCCATTGCAATTAAATTAAACTAATCCTGTGTTGTAATAATAAGACCCAGTTTATGTAAACAATTCTCAGCAGAGTATATTACTAACTTATACAGCATCTCTGAAATGATAGCAAACTCTTCCTGAAATAAATGTAATTGAATTTACTCTTGCAATAAGTTGAGAATCATAAATTCGTATATGTAAAATGACTCTTGGGAGACAGTCAATATGATAATGTTCGCTCATAAACCAGAGTGTTTTCTCTACCGCTAGATTTAAAATGGTCGTAGCCTAACGTAATCATCTTTAGCACTTACCGTTAGCATAGCTTCCTCCATATTTAAACCAGTCTGCTGACTAATACTTTTAAATATCATTCGATGAATGTATACCGCATAGTGTTAAGTTCAACAGAAGAAAAGGAACCACATACAAATGAACGTCAGCAGGGGCGGATCCAGGGGGGGGGGTGGGCTAGGGGGCTCAAGCCCCCCCCCCCAAAAGTGTCTTGGTCCACCCCCGACCTTTTTTTTTTTTTTTTAGCTCTACGGATTTGAGGCTATAAATACTACCTTTTCCCCGACTCAAGCCAAAATCCACTGAAGGCAAGCCGTCTGAACCTAAATTCACTCAAGCCAAGCCCCCAAACCAAAGTCCTCTCAAGCCCACCCCAAAACAAACTGAACGTCAGTATGATATTACTATTGAATACTGTTGTACCTTGTCATTTATTGGTTCAGTTACTATAGTCCCCATAAGGTTTTATTAGAACTACATCCAAAATTAATACAGTCTTCTCGGGTGACCAGCCGAGACAGCAGGCTCTTTTCACACGATATTTCGGCGATCGGAATCTCTGACGCGGTCGCCATCTAGTCACCCGAGAAGACTATATTAATTTTCAACGCCGAGAGAAACTTCGATCTGATGTATATCCAAAATGTTTGGTCCTCTCGTGCTCTGCTCTACCACTTGTCTGAAACCTCTTTCGTGTACTAAATATTAGAAAAGTTTGTTCCCATTTGTAGGTAATCATGTTTCCACTCCACTGACACTTGGTAAATCTGAATTCCAAAAAATAATGACGATTCCACACATACCTCTAGAACTTAGTCATTCGTTTTTCTACTGTATAAAGCAGTCAATACCCTACTACTTTTAAAAAATAATTATTACCCCAGAAATCTACAGCTAGTATCCCCTGGCTATGGTATATGAATACCAGTGCACGTCGTAGTCTTTGCTAGTCAGTATGAATAACCCTCCATTAACCAATCTTCTACCAATTTCAGAATCCTCCATCAGGGTTGTGGTCCATATGTCTCAATCATAAATCACCGACGATACTGTTTGCAGTGTATTGGTTTATAGAAGCTATTTACATTCAATAAGAGTATATGGTTTTGGGAAACAATCAATAAAGGTAAAAACCAAAAGTTATAATGTAGTCATCTTGGTAATACCCTCGGATATGACATAACTGCGTATCGAGTTATGCCTGTTTCTCCATATCAACAATCCACATCCACAAAACATTTGCTGAACTACGGCATATCAAAAAAGTATTTTAAATTCAGGAATAACACTCTATAATAAAATAGCAGAAGAAGTAAAAAAATACTGATTGCAGCTCATTTAAAATAAAACTAAGGAATTTCCCGTGAGACACAGTTTTTACTCTATTACTGAATGTTTGGACCCATAAAAATATGTTTAGGATTTCTGAAATTTTGTTTTCATGTACTATTGTATTGTTAAATTCTATTCATGAATACTTGTTTTGTCATTGCATTATCAATCATCTGTATAAATCCTATCTTATAATTATATGTAACATCTAATCATCAAAATGACTTATCCAATGTGAAAAGTGTACCTGTACCACAAATTGACTAAATGGATCAATAAATATCTTATCTTATCTTGATCCAATGAGAAACACCTTTCTGTTTCCCAGTTGTTGCTTGAAACAATGTTAATGACCTTGTTGTCGACGCGCCAAAAAGCCCTTCACCAGCAAAAAAAAAAAAAAAATCATGAAGATATGCAAATAATTTAATACGTTATTCTACAAGTAAAACTAAAGAAAAACGTTCATATAAATACAGGTCCGCAAATGTTTAGTTACGGAGTTACGGCTAATAAAAGATTTTGCCTGAAATTTAGCAACCTAGCTAATATGAAACCATCGCAAAACTGTATGAGGTTACAGTAAAGAACGATTTCCACTTATTTTTTTGATATTGATCTGGTGAATATGATAAAAGCAGACTATCTGACACATTCATACTGTTTTAGTTAACTTTGTCATCAACATTTTCGAAAATTAATTCTATTACAACTTCTGTTGAAAACATTTTGCAATTGTCTCTAATTAAAAAAAAAATTGGGTCAAGTAGATAATAAATTACAAATTTTCCCAAATTATTTCTTTGCTTCTGTGGAATTTCTGGAAAACTACTGTACATACACGTCTGGGAATTATTTTATTACATTCACCAGATCAACAACAACAAAATAAATTAAAATCGTGCTTAATTGTAACCTCATATTGTTTTGCGATCGCTTCATATAAGCGAGGTTACTAAATTTCAGGTAAAATCTTTCATTAGCCGTAACTCCGTAACTAAACATTTGTGGACCTGTGTTTGTATGAACTTTTTTTATTTTTACTCATAGAATAACATATTAAAATATTTGCGTATCTTCGTGAATCACCCTATATATAGTAATATGAGAGATAAGTCTTTCCGGGCATATCTTTGATATAAATTCTTCGCGGGTTTGCTGCCGGATTACATTTTCTGTTGACGAGCTTTCGGCGACTTTCACTGCCGCCATCATCAGAAAATGTAATCCGGCAGCAAACCCGCGGAGAATTATATATATATATATATATATATATATATATATATATAGATATTATTTTAATGTGACATAACATTACTTTATAACTGAAGATATTTTCTACAAATTGCAAAACTGTATTTATTCTTATATGTATAATAACATTTTCAGGAGACATAAACAATTTTTAACAAACTTTACAAGCAGAAGGCTATTCAACTGCATGAGTCCTTTTATGTGTTACAATTTTAAAATTTCTTAAATTATTTTTATCAAACTTCATATGCTCAAGCATGTGTGTGAATAACTTTATGTTTTATAAGGTTACTAGACTGCTTAAACGATTTTCCACAAACATCACAAATATACGGCTGCTCCCCTGTGTGGGTCCTTTTATGAGTTATTAGAGTGCTGTAATGCTTAAACAAATTTCCACAAACTTCACACAGGAATGGCTTCTCACTCATGTGGATTGTTTTATGCCTTAGAAGGTTAGAAGACTGTGTAAACGATTTCCCGCAAGCTTCGCAATTATAAGGCTTCTCGCCTGTATGGATTCTGTGGTGTCTTATAAGGTTTCCAATCTGCTTGAATGATTTCCCACAAGCCTTACAAATAAAAGGCTGATCGCCGGTATGGACTCTTCTATGGATTATGAGGCTGCCTAACTGCTTAAACGATTGTCCACAAATTTCACAAATATAAGGCTGTTCACCAGTATGAATCCTTTTATGTGCTATAAGATTACCGAGCAGCGTAAACGACCTTTCACAGATATTACAATCATACGGCTGCTCACCAGTATGAACTCTATAATGTTTCACAAGGTTGCTGGATTCCCTAAACGGTTTTCCGCAAAACTCACACGTGTATGGATACTCGTGTGTGTGGATTCTTCTATGCGCTATTAGGTTACCTGACTGATTAAAAGATTTCCCACAAGAATCACATGTAAATGGTTGCTCAAATGTGTGGATTCTTATATGTGTGAGAAGGTTACTGCGATACATAAACGTTTTTCTGCAGACATCACATGCATAAGGATGGTTTCCCAGGTGTCTTCTTTGATGAACTGTTAGACCTATACAACGCTTAAATGTTTTTCCACAAACTTCACAACTGTAAAGCGGCTCAGCCGTATGGAGCCTTCCGCGCATTGTAAGGCTACAAGGCATAGTAAAAGGTTTTCCACAAATTTCAGAATTGTAAGTCTGCTGCTGCCCGTGAGTGGGAATGACGTAAGAACACCTGAAAAAAAAGGAAACAGTAGCAAATGTAGCAAAATTCAATTATGAGAGCAATTAAAAAATTACTGGAATGAATAAAATAAAAGCAGAAATGAAGTGACAGAAAGAGAAAAGAAAAAGAAGAAAATAAGGAAAATCTTAACACAAAAGAAGTTGCATGAAGCGGATTTCATTTCCGTTTGAGATCGAACCAACAATTACATAAGTTTGAAAAGGCACTGATCATAACTAAGAAAACGACATTAGCTTGCTGCGTCCACATCAAGAGAATGGAACCAGAAAGAATGACAAAGAAAATACTCAAATTTTAAGAGAAGAGGAAGACTCAAGTTCCATAGTTGAAGGAGATCCACCATGATCTGAAAAGATGTGAAATCAAGGTGGAAGACATCGAACACAGGATATTATTCTGAGTAAAATTTCAGAAGGTTGAGGATGTGAACGTAGAAAAACCAACCAGAAAAAGGAGGGAAATCTCATATGAAATTAAGAAAAGCAAACGAAGTAGCGTAAACGTAGTCCATGGATAGCTGAAAAGAAAAGAAATAAAATTTATTATTCTACAATCTCACAACAAATATGTATAATATTGCAATAAACGCATAGAACTTTCAACAACACAGTTGTTACCGACAGCTATGCTTGAGTAGCCGCAATAATTAGAATTTATTTTTGTTGTTTAGAGGTACAAGAGGAGGCAGACCCATCAAGATCGTTCGAGAATGCGGTCCAACCTGCAGCCAACCTACCTCTCCATTGTCAAAATTGCCCCACCATGCTTCCGGCCCAACCATGGAGGAAAGAAATATATGGAGAGGAGATACCGCTTATTCTGTGACGCCGCCTCTAAACTTTCGGCTAATACTGCGCATGCGCGATGGCGGCGGCGGCCATATTACCTATCCAAACAATTGCTATTTGGAGACAGTATATCCAGAAAAATAAGCAAGATATCGAAAAAATTTGATTCTTTATTTTAGATTTGTTTCGTCGTGTTACATAAGAATCCATCATCAAATTTGACTTTTTGCGAAATTTTTCTTCTGCATTTCAATTCACATTTCAGACAGTATTTCTCGAGAACTAACCAAGATATCGAAAAATTTTATTCTTTATTATTTATTTGCCTCATCTTTCTAAATAAGAATCCACTATCAAATTTGACTTTGACCAATTTTTTCTTCTGAATTTGAAACAAAAATATCTCACATTTGAGACAGAATATTTCAATAACTAAGCAGGATATCAAAAAAAATTATTTTTAATTTTTTATTTGTCTCATCCGGTTACATAATAATCCATCATTAGATTGCGGCGTCACGTTTATCCGAGAGTCCCTTTGAGGTTTATGCTCATATTCCCCATTCTGTATGGATAGGTAATATGGCGGCCACGCCTCCCCACTCCTCGCCCCCCGGCGTCACTTCAATGCGTGCTGAAGGTCCCTTGCGTCGTCTCCATATATTTCTTTCCTCCATGGACCCAACTGAGTACACTATAATGTCACTGGTAAGTGTTGTCCGGTGTGGCTAACAGGATACAGATACTTCGCTGGGAGATGAAGTCGGAGTGAGACTTCGAAATGTCGCATCGAATTGACGCACTAATCTCATGGAAAGACTCCATTCTTTCGACATCTTGCATATATACAAACCAATAAGGAAATGTGTGAGCGGAGACTTTCCCGGCGTACTGATGCACTGTAATTCTCTCGGGTTTCCAGCCGCATTGTGTTGTATAGACATAACGCTTGGATAGCTATCTCTGCTGTCTTTATCAGGTGTGAGGTCTCTTCTAGATGTCGCAAGCTTGCTGCCACCGCGTAAACAGCTGCGTAGACATATATATATATATATATGAGGTGTTTAGATGACTAGGCAAATTGCCACCGAGTGTTGGCTCCATCGCAATTAATAATAATAAAACCAATAATTTCATATTGGCTATAATATTGCCTGCGATGACTCAACTCACTTATCAAGAACTCGTATTTCACCAATGCTCGAAATTGACAAGCTATTGGTGGCATTAGAAGAGAGCAAAGACAATTGAATACAGAAATGGAAACATTATAATATCTTTAGTTTTGGTTCCTGCTTTTCTCCATTAAAAAGAAGGAATTGTCAACTTCTGATTCAGTTAATATCCAGAATTAATTACTTTTCCACTAGATTCAAGCTATTATTACTATATCTAAACAGTGTTCTTTTAACCAACACTAATATCACACAAAGTGGATATAAGCGAAAACCTGTATCTGGTGGGTAACAGCATTAAATTAAAATAGTGAGAATTGACCTTACCTTGTTTGCAGAAATGTGGAAGTAAGTTGCGTAGATCTGCTGGATTTTTGGTGGAGACGGAGCCTGGAAAAATCCTCAAATACTTCAGAGCAATACATACACACATATAACGGGCGGGAAACAGCTGCGACATGTTCAAACACGTGTTTTGTTATGAAACTCAAAGATAGAAATATCTGTCGACAAAAAGCACACACGAATTGAAATATTGATTGCTGCTTCAAAGTAATTTCACTGTTGTGATTAGCTATATGAGCGCACAATGTTGATAGATCTAAGAAAATCAGTCCACATTCTTGGCAAATGTACCGTGGCAAATTAATGTGAGAGTCATGACAGAAAACATGACGTATTAGCGAATCGCGTGTGTTGTGAATGTGCAGACATTTAGCACATGTGAACTGCATTGATCTGACAACTGAAATGTTACTATTGTTCTTCTCTGAAGATATATTGGCACTGTTAACATTAGATTGAACTAAATGAGTGCAGCCATTTGCCAACATACTGTTGTCTCGATCACACCAGTATCCTCTTCGTCACCACATGAAGCTAGTCAGCTTTGTTGAAATTTTGCTTTTGGCCTGTAAAGAAAGAAAACAATCATTTAGTCTACTTTAAAAAATGCACAGAAAGTTTGAAAATAAGTATGTGCAGACACAGCATAGACTAAGACTGTAAAATTAATAAAAATTCTAAGATCAGCAGTGAAGTCTTCGCAGATGTACCGCCGGTCTGTGTTGTTAAAATACGATAAAGGTCGGGCCACACTAGACCGCACCGAGCACGCACCGTCACCGCACCGACACTCAGCCGAGTGTCGGCTTGCCCCTCTCGCATCCACACTGGTCCGTACCTCGGCCTTTAACGTTTACACTCGATTACTTCACGGAATGAATGTAAAAAATTACCTTCAGAGTGATTTGCGGATCGTAGCTGCGGCTACCACCCGTACTTTGTTACAAAGTACTGTACTTTATTTTGCGTAGGCGTACTTTATAATCTACAAAAGTAACAAAGTATGTTAAAATACTTTTTTGACAAAATCCTGTTATCACCTCTCTGTTTGATCTCTAATGTAAAAAAAATGGTATCCCTACGCAGTTTTAACAAATTACGTATAGTACGCTGAACTGGATTGAAAGATTCTCGTGTATCTCTAAGTAGTCACAATGAAATGTCAAGTGTCACTCAAATCACATTTGACGTGTTTGTTTTGGTCGAGGTTCCTTTCAATTCGCTCAATATTTATTAACAAAAAAGAATAAGATTATTATACATTTTAATTTAAATACAGACCGCAAAGATTTTGTAAAATAAGATTAATTTTATGTGATCTAAAAATTCCATTCACAGAGTTTCTTATGAGCCGCGCAGTACACCTCTATTGTTGTCAGCTCATTTGAAGAGGAGACCTACATACTAACGTGAAATTCGAACCACCGAGCGTCTTAGCATCTTAGCCATAACAAATCAGAGCTTTTCCAGAGGCGAATGTCAATTTTAAGACGTTTAAAAGTTACAGCTAAAACAGGGATTTGAACCAGGGACTTTCTGTACCCCAATCGTACGCCGTAACTCTCTGAGTCAAGAGACAAAATTAGATGTAATGAAAAATAAATATTCAAACATATAAAATAAACGTATTTTTGTTCTATATAATTTATTTTTGCTATTCCAAAACACATAAGTACTTTTAAATGATTGAATACATATTTTTCAGTAATTCTAAATTCAGATGCTTCACGTGAGATTCGGGTATGTAAGGTACCCATTTCAAAATCCTTATCGAATCCAATTTTTACAGGCCTTTAAATCGACCTTCACTCTGGCAAAGCTTAATTTGTTAATGCAAACATGCAAGGACTCTACCTATATTTTACGAACATTTGATGAACTTAAAGTGAGGCTGAAAAAAAAAAACTCTAAAGCAATCAGTGACGCTAAAACAACATTTAGTCATAAAGGACATGAAATTTTCGAACTCTTTCTATAAGATTCACCATATCGACCAGCCCGACACCGGCCCACACCGTCGAAAAGTAAACCAAACTAATAACGGCCGAAATGTGGCGTCGTTTGAGCCAACTTCAATCGCGTGAACGACAGCAATAAGAAAAACGTCGGTGACGGTGCGGGCTCGGTGCGATCTAGTATGGCCCGACCTTAATTCGACAGGTGCGAAACTCTTCGTTCTTACCTTTAAGATCATTGCAAACATTATGTACATACTGTACTTTGTTCACAGTAGTCTAAGTTACTGAAAATATGAACTTCAATGCCAATGTTAAAATTTCTTTTAAAATCATTATCATATTTTTTTTAGTACATGTTTAAAATCCACAATGGTCTCGTTAGCAGATTCAACTTCTACAAAACATTCATTTTAAAAGAAGTATAAAATAATCACACTTTTTAAGATCGTTTATAAGGTTTTTTAATATTTTAAGGGGAAAAAGAACATTGTTTTAGATGACCCAAATATCTTTGAGTAAATTAAAAAAGTAGGGTCCAAAAAAAGTATTAATTTGTTCCAATTGCATGGAATAAACTGAATAAAGTCACATGTATCAAAAAAATATTTTAAAAACTATTAGCTCGGAAATGGTGAGACTTTACTAAAATTAAATTTTGTCCTATAGTAGGACGCAGGATTATTCTTTTATTCCTGGACACCTTATAGAATCACCACATATTAGTGACGACAGAGGTCAATCAAAAACAAATACTAAGGTTTACTGACTAAACTATGTCACCATACGATTAGGTTTACATTTATCGCTGTCATGCCTGCTCGCTTTTAAAAGCTTAAAAACCTGTGTGCGATAATTTCACTGGAAAGGTCAGCTCCTTCCAATTAGCCACCCTGTGGGCCTCCCATACACTGTAGGAATACCACTTTTGATTATGTAACGATGACAGAAGCGGACTGCAAGTAAATTGAAACTGTCACTTAGGAAGACAAATTACCCTCCAGAACCCAGAATCTAGGAACCCCAGGTAATAATCTGATACCACCCATTTATTTTCCCTGTCAAAACTTCCTTCAGCTTACGTTATATAATTATCAGTGTGGTCAGCCACAATTTCACAACATTTCCTTCGCTGAAAATAATTTATCGATAAAATAGAGAAGTTTATTAAATTATTATCTCCTGGGTTTGTCAGTAGCTTCTATTCAGCGTCGACTGAAGCGCTATTTGGCGCCTACGCCATATGAAATAGTACTGCACTTCGTGTTAACTCTAATTTTCCATCCCATTTTGTGGAACATATACAATACATTGTTGACAATATATTGTAGAAGAAGCTCAGTTTTCCATGTGAACCAGTGACAACAAGGGTATTTACATAGTTTTGTATAAAAACGGCATTAAATCATAATAACTAAGTCAAATAATTAACTTCACTCCAATAGAGCATGTGCTCCAGTGGCAATATCGTTACACTTCTGCCAGCACACTACAAGTATTGCCATTTGCAAATTTTAATCATACTGTAACATATTAAGATACATCTTGAATTACCTGAAGCAAGTAATGACGTTGGTATTAAGGCACTCGTGAAACAAAATATGTTAAGCGTTAAAATTTTGGGTCTACTGGAGATCGCGATTCCGTTACAACGACATTCAGTAATATCGTTGGAATACTGTTGTAGTCAGTCCCAAGACGCATTATTTTGAAACAGTAATTCCGTTGTAATACTACCTGGACCATTCTTTTCAACCAGAAACAACATTTTAATACAGCCTGGACCAGCATGAAACCGTTAAATGTCTTTCCGAAAGAATTTCTGGTGGAGTCTTGCGTTTGACCACTGCAGTATTATGATGACAACTCTTGGCGGAATCGCGATCTCCAGTAATCCCGAAATTCCGTAATTCAAGCTGTATCGCGAAATGTAATTAATAATTTTAGCACAGACAGACGCATGAATTACTGTCACCAGGATTCTATCGCCTGCGAATACAACGTAAAATAAAAATAATCCATATGCTGTACCAATAAAGATTACATTCCAGAGTGAGTAGTTTACGTCGCGATACATGACGTCACAACGTGACATAGTGCTTATGGAAGTTGCTTAAATAACTGATAACTAAATTCCTCGTGCCATTGGCTGTGACAAAAAGGTTCAGTTTTCATTATGGTCCATGCTGAATTTCAATCTAACCACAATCTCCGCTAATATTGGCTCTACGAATTCAAAGCCTCAATCACACCCACATTGATACAATCATTTTATCCTAAGTTAGCATCGTCGTGTATCGCGACGTAAACTTGAACCAGAGTGTCTTACCACCTGAACACAACCTGCGGTAATATGGCTTCTTCCAATTAAACTATTGGATCACATTTACGCTGCAATGCAGTGACTGTTATTGCGCGTGATTTAGTCCAATTACAGTTCATACTGAAGATGTATAGCGGATAATTTAAATTACGCTAATTAGGAATCCTGATACAGAAAATGTTGCTACTACTCGAAATGTAGTTCCGACGTATTTTATGTCTATGACCTGTCCGCTTCCTTTGATTTTGTAGCGGCAATATTATCAGAGATAGTATTTAGGTCGAAATACAGCGTGGATCAGTATTTTCTTGTTATAGCATGAGGCAGCAGGAATTTAGTTATTATTAGTAATAAATAAGCTGCTTTAGTAAGTAACGTTTTAGTGACGACATGTACCGCGATATAAATCACTCCAGAAATATTTTACAACTCAAGAGAATATGTGCAAACGCTTTAGGAACAAATCACTTTAGACCAAATACTCTAAGGCTGATCAGTTAAATAGTGTATACATTTCAATTTCTAACCCGTTCTCAAACCGCCTACCGCAATTGGAAAGAAACAATTGCAAATGACTTGAAATCTGAGATTCTAATCGATCCACCGAACAATATGTTTACTATCGCCAAATGCAAGAAAAAAATTAATCTTCGAATCGTAAATTGTAAACAAATTCCAAACACTTACCGTGACAAATGAATTCAAAACGTGAGGAACAGGAACATCAATTTTCCTTCTCGTTTTCAGCAACAGATTTTACATGAAATTCGAAAATGGTCTGCGTTGTTTTTAACCAACATGCAAAGATACTAGAACAAAATTTGTGCCACAGAAAAGAAAAAGTGAATATCTGGATGATTCTCAAAGAAAAAAAAAATTGATAAATATAAGAATAATATCATCCTAGGAAACATTTTATAACCATAATGAACAGCAGAATTTAAATACAAAATATTATGAGAATTCTTCGTCTGATTTAACACATATATGCTGCAACTATACTTTAAATGTGGAACGCTGCATAGACTTACCAAGATCAATTGATCCAAAAAGTAGAACAATTAGAGTGTTGTTGAATATAATAAATAAATAAGAGTTATTTAAATAATATACAAATAAGTGTTGCCATTACTCTGAATAAAGCTGGTGATTCAGTGGTTAAGGCGCTGGCTTAGGGTCTGATTCTGGTTTCAGGGAGTTTTCAAGAGTTGTGTTTGGTAATATCAGTCTTGCTAGGACGTTCCGGGGTTCGGTTTTTACTTCAAACTACTAGCGTAATGAGTGGAAAATGGAAACGCTGTCAGCTAGGCGGCATAACAATATTTCTGGATCTCCAGGCAAACAATTCCTTAAGCTTTGTGTTTACTTCTTTACGGAATCAATATACAGAAACTTTGTGAGAAACGCCTAGTCGCATAAATGATTTCACATCTGTTTGACGGCTTTGGCGGGATATAAAATTATCTTTGCCCCACTTTAACAACACTGCCACTGATCAACTCTTTTCTGGAAATAATAGTCTCATAAACTTTGAAATAATTTATAACTACTACTTTTTTACAATAAAGCATTTAACTAGTTTATTCCATATACCAATCACGTCAATTTATAAGGGAGAAAAATGAATGTTTAAATTCCAGTAACCATGTAAATGTTTCCATAGCAAATACCGCCTCTGAACTTCTTTGTTATTATTGGAAAGATTAATTTAGATGCTACCTATATCCAGGGATAATTTTTGATCACGTTATCCTATG
The DNA here is from genome assembly GCA_031002005.1 of Vandiemenella viatica. Classification (NCBI taxonomy): domain Eukaryota; kingdom Metazoa; phylum Arthropoda; class Insecta; order Orthoptera; family Morabidae; genus Vandiemenella; species Vandiemenella viatica. The sequence continues at coordinate 516,061 of JARYHS010007963.1, forward strand.
CTTTACCGGAATTTTGGCTTATACTTACAATAATAGCCTACGTATCTATTACTCCCTTGCGCAAAAGGAATCTTCCCCATTCCCATACGACTGAACTCAGTTCTAATTTAATTTAATTACAATGGAATGCACGCTCTGGTGGCAATTTCCCTACACACTGATCTTCTCCCTATCCTGCACTCTTGCAAATTTCAACTTTAAATTCTTTCAACATTTTTGGTAAATTATTCATCATTTCTCTTGGTTAGATAGCAAATGTAGGTGGGTGCAGGATAGGGGGAAGATGGGTGTGTAGGGAAATTGCCACCGGAGCCTGTGCTCCTATGCTATTAAATTAAATTAAAAAAAAACTTATTCCAATCCCTGACACCCTTACCCAAAAAAGATAATCTTCTTACACCCTTGTGCAGGAAATCGAATGCCTGCTTGTGGTATCGTGGAAATCACTTATCCAAATTAGAATGTTCAACTGCAATGTCAACAGAGTAACTGGATCAATAAATATTCCATTTAACGGCATTTTCTTATCAACTGAGAACAGATATATATATATGTGTGTGAATGTGTATATTGTGTTATGTGTCGATACAATGTAGAGACCGCAATTAGCAATTTATTGAATTATAATCTATCATGATATGTACAAGGAGTATAAAAGTCACATTTCTTGCTATCAATTTCTTTTTACTATAAATTCATGTCTATCAACTGAATATATGTATCAACAGTACAAGTCCGTGCTGAGTATTTTTTCCTAACAATTCAACATTGAACCTATTTGTATAATTCAATTCGCATTTTTTACCAGGTATGTAAAAGGAATACAAGTCAAGTTATACAATGATAATGACAAACTCCTTGTACTCATCGCGATATTAAATTTCAAACATTAGCATTTTTCTTTGTAATAAAATCGTTGACAGTCAGCTGTGCGTAACATATGTTGGGTGTTTGCAACAAGTAATATTCCATCTTTACCTTTCGAATCGTAGAAAGAAGGAGATATGGAGCCCATAAATGCTGTGTATATTAAGGAGGAGGTAGGTTGCTACCTTTATATTTGTTTATGGAGTCGTACAGTTCACGTATTCCTTATTATTGTACCACAACAACTTGTAAGCATCTATCACTCGTGAATTCTTGAAGAAATTTGTTGTTATTTGTGAGGTTGCTATGCTATTCTAAATGGGTTCATTTTACTTATTAACTTGTATAACATTAATCATACGATGTTTAATATCAGTTTAATTGTGTCGTATTTCGTCAACTGGAACGTGTGAGCAAATTCGTTTACACAACCTATGGATATTGTTCGGAAGAATTTTTTTGCTTTCAAACCATATGTATATCACTATATTAAATCGATTTGGAAATTTGCTATGAATGTAATCAGCTGTGTCCGTTTATACCATGATTTCTATGAAGCTGCTTTGGGATAACTCAATATCGCGATACCAATAGGAATTTGCGTCATAATACTGCAGTAGTTAAATGCAAGACATCGCTAGAAGTACTTTTATGAAGTACATTCAGCAGTGCCATGCTGGTGCAGGCTGTATAATAATATTAGCAGCAAAATGATACTCCAGAGTTTATTACAACTGAATTGCTGTTTGAAAAAATAGGTTTTGACTACTGCAGCATTATGACATCTTTAACGAATGCTGTTGTAGCGGATTTCAATCTCTAGTAGAGCTGCCAATGTTTGTTTAAGACTAACTGATAAGCAGTATGCTGCTGATAACTCAGTCTGTTGTCTGGTTGTTGGTTTTTGGTTTTAACTAAAGTAAGATGCGAAGAAATTTGCAGAGAATTATTAGGTACATGTTGCTTAACAGAATGGCACTGATAGTGAGATGGTATGTAAAATAAGAAGTGATTAATTAATTTCACTGTGTAAGATACAGGGATTACAGGAAATCACGATTCTGCAAGAAATTGGCAACACAATACTGCAGTACTCAAACACAAGATACTGCTAGAAATTCTTTCCAAAGTACATTTAATGGTGTCATGATGGTCCAGGGTGTATTACAACCTAATTTCTGCTTGAAAATACTGATATGGTCCCTACTGTATTACAGTGGAATTACTACTTGAAAATGATAAGTCTTGCAGTTGATTACAGCTGTATATGATGCCTCTAATGAATGTTGTTGTAGCGTAATCGTGATCTCTGTTAGACCCAAGATATACAGCTGACGATTTCACTTAAGTTACTATCCACTTATTGCTGAGGACAAGTGCCAGCACAAGTTTATTACAAATGTTTAATTTGTGGTATTGGAAAGCAACATATTTCTTTATATTCTTATACAATACAATAAGTTTGTATACTGTAAATCCTAATATAAGAGATTAGCTTTCAGTAATGTTGAAAGGAGTCACTTTCATCAAAATAATTACATAATGATAAACAATTAAATCAAAGGTGCTAAATAGTGAAAAGGAATTACATTAGGATAGGGAAATGAGCCACCACTTACCTTCAAATGATGGATGAGGGGCGCGAACACACAGAAAAGACAAAAATACAACTGATACAGAAATTTTCAGGACGAGCCCTTTGTCAACAGGAGAATATTATGGGAGATGGGTGATGTGGGAGACTGCCTCACAGAAAGACTGTTGGCCAGGAAAATGGTGGGGGTAAATTCAAAGAGGTGTCAAGTAGTGGGGCAGTGATCCACATCTAATACCCGAGTATAGATAAATATCCAAACTGTTCGCTGGTCGGTTAGAAGAGCAAAATATAATTAAATATAAATATGAAAAATTATATGTGTGTAATATATATATTTATATATATATATATATATATATATATATATATATATATATATATAAAAGTATTTTTTAAATATATATAAAAAACATTTTAAAGTTTTTTATACCAAAAACTCTGTGCAGTAAACATTATGATAGGTCAGTGGTTGTTCAGTATAGGTAGTGGGGATGGAGGAAAAAAGAGGGTTAAAAAAGGGTTAAACAGTAAAAATAATAATAGTAATGACCAGGTATTATCTTAAGTTGAGACCAGGTGGTTGCCTTCTGCCTAGTTTGTTCTGGTTGGCAAGTTCCCACTTTCACCACCAGAGAAGCTTCTGCTATTACAATGTAAACTACTTCCCAATTTAATTCTGGTGTAGGCCACGTTTCAACCTAACCACAACCACTAGGAAGAAACTAAAGCACCCATTGTACATATCGATTGTGTAGATCCCTGTGACTTTGTTGAAATTTGTTCTCATCTATGTAGTATTCCAAATTAACCACCTCAATTTGGGGATACGGTATCGCAACATTCAAGTTAGAATCCATCATATGATTTTAAACGAAATTCACGTGTAGGTCACATTTCAACCTAAAAAGTCAGCTGTGAGAGACGATTTATTGAGAAATATATAGTGTATGAGTAAATCAACTTCAACTCATCCATTTCTTGGTATGGGATGGGTGAACATAGATTTGCTTTAATTCTGGAATTGGATGAAACTTGGTACACATATTTATCATTACGTGAATAAAAATAGCCTACGGGTAAATTTATGCCAACTATACCAGGCAATGCCGGGAACTCCGCTAGTATCTCATAAACTTGACATTGGCAGAATCACTAATGCCATTAAAAAAACAATTGAATATAAACAATTAATGTTTTATTTAATTTAATGTATTTGTAACACACATTATACATAAACTTTAGCTTTCTGCACTTCTTTTCCATATAAACTTTAACTATGCTAAATCTCAAACTCCTCCATGTGCTCAATATTCTTAAAAAGGGTTCAAAGCTTTCGCTTCATGTATTAATATATAGATACAGATGACAAAATTTGAAAAAAAAAACTGTAATTCTGTTATCAGATCCTTCCAGATACCAAAAATTATATGCATAGCTACAAGTATCAATAAAATAATCTGCAGTTTAAGTAATATTATTGGACACTAGGATTATTAGCATAAATGGTTCTGGATATATTGCATTTCAGTTTCCCAAGGTGAGAAGAATCCCTATTTTCCATGCAGGTTCATTAAGTTACATTTGTAGCTGTTCGCATATTGAATATGTCACAACTGGAAATAATGTCACAAGCAACAGCGGCACTTTGTGTTTACATCATTGTTATCCATGTTGCGGAAAGTAGTGAAGTGGTATCACAATCTGGAATCAACCCAGTAATTGTTTACTAATTTATGAGCCATTCAGTACAGAAATTAACATACTGTTGTAGAAGGGGATTACTAGATATCGCAATTCCTCCTATTGGGGTTAATGCTCCAGTCATCAGTTGTGAGACATATTACTTTTATGCCCTGGACCAACTACTTTCAGAATTATTTGTGTCTTATTGGTCCAGGATATATTACATCCAACTTACTGCTTGAAAACAATATTCCTAGGTATATTAACTTGAAAATAATACATCTTCCTATTAACTACCACAATATTATGACTCATTAGTCTTCATGGAGGAATCTTTTGTAGCGGAATTGTGATCTGTGGTTAACCCTGTATTCCAAAGTGTACGAATTATGTGTAGGTTCCATATCTTAATGACAGTAATTTATATTGAAGCCTTTGTGATTTCATGTTATTTCCTCAAGTACTATTTTCTTACAAAGTAGCATTGTTTGGTCTTTATGGCATGAGCTATTTTATATGATGAGAATGAATATATTAGGGGCATTGATATGTGTAGATTGATACCAGTTCTTTTTAACACTAGGTAATTATGGTTTTATGTGGTTTTTGTATACTTTTATAAAAATTAATGCTTATATTGTCTATATTTCAGTGTTAAAGTTTGTAGTTTTCCTATCTTTTCATTGTCTTCTGTAGTTTTATTTCTTCATTCTGAGTTTATATAAATTTATCATGTAGTTTTTATTGTTTTTTTTTTTTTAGAATATGCTAGAAGATGCCGAACTAGAGTATTCGGTACCGGTGCCTATTCTTGAAGGGTAAAGTAGTTCTTTGCTATTAAGCTCTTACCACCTGTAAATTTATGTTACTGTAAAATATGATTAGGACCTGCTAGAGTCTGAAATTCAGATTATTTCAATTTTAATATGTACAATATTTGTTGTGATAAAAATTTGAAAAATTATTCAATACTTTAATACTTTTGGTTGAGTTGCAGATGATGCTGAATGATCGAATTATGTAGGGACATTTATAACTCATTTAGACATTTAATAATCTATACACAGTTTTTAATTTCTCATTGTAAATTACATTTATAACTGATAATGTATTTTTTCAGTGATGTGTTACATTTTATATTATGTACCTTGAATAATTTGAAATGTGTGAGGATGGCAGAGCTAATATATTATTGTTGGCATTACTTTTTCACCAGAATGAGGAAACTAGTTTATCACTTTTAAAAAAAAAAAAAAAAATCTTGCCCTTAAATATCTGATCCAGTTTCCTGTTTCTAGTCCTAAATCCCAGAGTAGTGAACATAAACCCAGCCCTGTATGAATTCTTTGTTCGGAACTCTAGGTATGGGCACGTTCTGGCATCTCATACCAGCAAGTTCGGTATTAGTAGCGGTGTCTGGAAGTACAGAATCACCTTCTTTTACATTGTATCACTTCCAGCCATACAAACTGCGAGGGTCAGTATAGATTTTCACAAAAATAATTGCTACAATTTATGGTACAGTTTCAAATTATTTACGTTGGCCAGTTTATGACCTGCTCTGTTCAATTTGGCATTGAAAATTACTGTTAATTGAGGTTCTTTGTCTTCCATTCAATTTAGTTTTGAAGTTTCTTATTTAGTATTTCATCTTGAGCCTTTCCAAATATATTTAATGGACAGGCTGGTCAATGTGGACTGACTAGAAAGGATTCTTTTACTCTAATTTCTTTAAAATTATAATCTCACTTTGACCCTATTGCAGACGTTCATCTACAAGCCTATGCAAGAGAGCAGATAATATTATCACCAATTGCCAGAAGACCTTGACTTTCACTCCAGTCAGAAACTTTTGTGTTTATTATTGTATTTTTCATTTTTATGACAATTCCATCATCTTTCACTCCAGCAGAACTGCCACATCTTTTTCGGTAACATAACATGTATTGTTTCTTCATCCAGTTTCTCATATGCTAAGAGAATTTCTAATAATTTACTGTAGGTGCTCAGGCCACTTCTACATACTGTGACCAATAGGTTTGCCTTAGCACTTAACAACTGGCAGTATGGTAACCTTAGCGATCTAACCCAGAAAGATATGTATCGCTAACTTCCCAAGGCTAGACTAGCCGGTTACCATAGACCCAAGATCCTTAAACAGTTATAAGATGATGGGTGGATAGGCCATATTGGCTTACTGGAATATTATTATCTGAGAGGTATAGCACTTAGTGAGGAGTTAACACTTCTATGGAGCTTGTGCTAGAACTTGTAATGATGCAGGGTGTGGCTAAGGAAGTATATAGGGTGTTTCTAAATGAATGTCGGGGTTTGTAGTATTTATTTCATAAAACATAAAATTATAATTAATGCATGAAATGGGAGAACAACTCAGTTATACCTACAATCTTACAAGTGTTCAATGTTATCACCTCTCATCACGTGGCATACATCTAGTCAATAGCCCATTTCTTCCCAAATGTTGATTAGTGTTTATGGTGTAATTGTTGCCTCAATCCTGTTTCTTAGGTCGGGTATGTCAGCTGGTAGTGGAGGCACATACACATAATCCTTTATGAACCCCCACAGGTAGAAATCACATGGCATCAGTTCAGAAGAGCGTGGAGGCCATGTAAAACAAGCTCTCTCTTTGGGCCCTTTGCGGCAAATCCAGCGGTTGGGTACAGTGACGTTTAACCCGTCACATACGTTATTATACCAGTGATACGTTACACCATCTTGCTGCCAAATGAAGTTCCTTGATTTGTCTTCTACCAATAGGGGGAACAGTTGTAGAGCATCAAGGTAGAAAGTACCAGTTACAAATGTTTCTCCAAAGAAAAAAGACCCATAAACTTTCCACCGAGATATGGCACAAAAAACATTTGGTTTACACGAATCTTGTTGCAATTGTACCATCTTGTGAGGAGTTCCTGAGCCCCAGATGCACACGTTATGAGTGTTCACATGTCCACTGAGGTGAAATGTTAACTCATCACTGAAAAAATATGATCCAGAAGATCTTCATTGTCATGTAACAGCATTTCATGTGCAAAGTTGGCACGTAAACCATGGTCTGTAGACTTCAGAGTCTGTAACAACTGCAAATGATAAGGATGTAGTTATAAGCATTGCTGTGAAACTTTGCAAACAGTCATCACTGGCATTTCTTATACACGACTAGCCTTCCGAACTGATTTATTCGGGCTACATTTGAAACACTTTCTCACTTGCTCAACATACTCTTCACTAACCCTCAGTTGTCCCATACTCTTCACTTTGCAAAGGTAGCCAGTATTTCAAACTGATGATACCATCCACAGATGTTATTATTAGTCGGGGTATCACATCTGAACTTTATCCGGAATGCACGTTGCACATTAACTATAGATTCGGTCTTTTCCAACTGCAGAACACAAAAAGCTTTCTGTTTACTAGTCACCATTTTGCTACTAGCGCTCTGTAATGGTTGACAGAGGAAACATTGCGTGCACCTGTGCACACATATCAACAAACTGAACTGTTTGACTTGCTCTTTCATTTCAAGTGTTAATTATAATTTAATATTTTATGTAATCAATACTGCAAAATATTAAAACCCTGATATTCATTTAGAAACACCTGGTATTTGGAAGCACTCTCATAGAATGTAATATAATTCATGAAAAGAAAGGATACTTGATAGACTGCACACCATTAGAACTGGATTGTATGCTTACACTAGCGCCTGCAGAGTGGTGCGGAGGCTGGTCCTACTCCACGTCCTGGGTCTCAACCCTCGCCCCTAGCCGGATCGAGAAGACTCCCGACTCATTAACTGCACTCAAATTTGAACTGAATGTCTAACTCACTATCGAATGACCAACGAACTCACTCCCGGCAACCTTTTAGACCTACATACCTATCAGCTACCTCCAAGCATTACTTCATTTGATAACAAGCTTCAAGCATTACCTAAAAAGGTGACACAACTGCCAACTAAACCTAAAATGAGTTTGCATGTGCCCTCCATCAGATGAGGCACACTGACCATATGAAGTATGGTTTCCTAGCTTGGACCCATATTTGGTACTAGCATTTACCTTTTGCTTTGCACAAGGGGGTCTTGGCGTGTATAGAAATACTCTGAGCTTTTTTAGTTTACTATCAAATATTAATTTCGAGAAGCTAAAAAAATATAGATATCATTTAAAGATTTTCCTTTTAGTTATTACCTTACATTCAGTTTTCATACTATAGTTCGAAAATTTTTGTTACACTTATATTTTAAACACTATAATATAAGAAAAATAAGAAATTAAAGCTACATGAAACATTATAGCTAAGACTTGAAGGTGACACGAAAGTTACCATCTGCGATAGTTTTGACAGTATTCAACTGCCATTTATAAAAATATCTTTGCCTCCAACAATAGCATTTACAAGAACAATGAATCTAAAATTACTGGTCAGTTTTCGTATGCCATATGTGTATAGTACATTCTGAAGCTGTAGGTAATAAAATGTATTTTTTGCTTATAACTTCTACCAATCCATCCGAACTTCTAGCCATCTTTCATCATCATGTGTCAAAATCGAAATTGTTAGATTGAAATACGGCCTGGACCAGAAAAAAATATGTCTCCATTGCCACACGGAAATATAGGCTGGGCATGATTACACTTCATCACTAACATTGCATTCATTAAATCAGATTATTAATTACTGAAAATAATTGGATGCATCATGCCTTTTGTTGTTCCAAGAACATTCTTGTTCAGGCTGCATTTCTACCGAACCACACTCTATACTGCTATTGCTGCTTCAAAATCAAGCAATGCAAATACACCTTAATTCAAGAAATACATTTTTTGTAATGACAGGATTTCAGGATTCAAAGAATTAATTTCAAAATACAACTTCAGTTTGAACTGCAGGAGTACTGAAACATGTGCAATAATACATTGTTGTACCTCTATGTAGAGTTTATTCTTGTGGTCAGGTTGAAATGCGGCCTGGAGATTAAAGACGTCGCCAAAGGAACAAGGAACTGTACATCAGAGATATGCCATACATGTAACTGATTTTGACTTGCGATATCTTGAGAACTACCACTAAACGATATTATTGTTTATCACAATCAAATTGCAGTGACGCGGTATAGTGAAAACTCTGTACTATCTATATTAAACACAAGACTACTTACCATTAATATTATACTTCTGTTACTCTTATTAAAGAGTTAATATGTTATGTAGTGGTATGAGTAACGATTTTCTTGTAATTATACTTATCAAAATAGATGAAACCAGGAATATATGGCCAAAATCAAAATATGAATAATCCAGAAATCAGTATATTCATCTGTGATCAAACGCTTCAAAGCATCATTTTTACAGTTAATGAAAATTATTACATCTGATTCAGGTATTCCACTTATTTACGGTATTCAAGAAAACCTAAAACTAAATATTCGGAGTCAAAATATTAAACAGAATTATTAGTAGTGTGATTTTTTTTGCTAGTGTTTTTGTGCAAGGAGTGAACATCTCAATTACATTGTGATCCGTATCTCTTAGTTTTATGTCTAGAAATGTATTTAATTATTTCCTCCATCCCTCGGTATATATAAGTCATTAGCTATTTCCGCATATTTTAATATGGACCATTAGCTCTAAAAATTTGAAAACCCCATCAATAATGCTGCGATTGTTTTTGTGGGGCTCCCATTCAAATAAAGAGACAAAGCTTGCTTACAGATTTATAATAGTATAGATGTATTAATTTTGGCCATAATAAATTTACCAACTATGCCTCTTCATTTCATTATTATTTGCTGTTCTCTTATTTGTCTAGTGTATTGTGATGTCTTATGTTCCCCGCAGCACTTTTTATTAAGGATATGCCAAGGGTTGCTTCAAAAAGGCTACCTCATCTTTTTCTTTTATTAGCTACCTGTCTTTTTAGAAATAACCTTTTTCTCCCTGATAGTTGCTACAGTAACAGTCACTGTTTTCATTTATATTCTTTATCATCCTTAGCTGTATAAGACTGGAGGTTTTCTCGGCATTGTAAATGAATAAAATTTTCTCTGGTAACTAGCCGGGTTAGATCATCGATCAAACATGACATTTCAGCTGTCATAACTCTGCCGCCATTGTTAAGTGACTGCTGCCTGTAGGTTGTAGAGCCGATTATATATCATGCGAAGTCCACGCTATGTCTTCCTTTTTCTGGTCGGCCAAAGGCTAGTGATGGAAACCTTGCCCACTAGCAGAAAGCTTTTCAATTGGTGGAACTGAGCGTGGTGGGTGTGAGGTTAACGTTCTGGCCTCGCGTTCGTGAGATCACCAGTTCTAATCCTTGTCCAGGCATCCAGATTTGGGTTTTCCATGGTTTCCCCAAATCACTCCAGGTGAACGCGAGGTTGCTTCCTTCAAAAGGCCATGGCCAAATTCCTTCTCATTCCTTGTCCCCAATCCCATCCCGCCTCTAATGACCTCGATGTCAATGAGGCGTAAGCCATAAGCAAAAAAAAAAAAAATCTATTGGTAAAAGCTGTCAGCTCCTGACAGGTACCGTTGATTGCTGACGCACAAGAGAGGTGCGTGCTTTCTAGAAGTCCTGCTGCAGTCTCATTTTCTGGATTGCTGGGCTACAGGCCTTACTTAACTTAAATCCAGTATCTCTGTTAATGAGGTCATCTGAAGCAGAGATTTCGATAGGTTCAGAGAAAAAACTATCCCAATAACCTTTCGTATGTGGAAGAATTCTTGTTGCCTTGAAATTAAAGCCATGTCCCGCGGCCAAAGGATGATATAGCGTTACGAACACCTGGCGTATATCACATTCCCTGTGAATGTGGAAAGGCTTACATTGAGTAGACAACACAATGTATTAACCCAAAGTATGCCGAACATTCACGGATAATGTCCGCCTGGGCCAGATTGACAAGTCAGCAGATGATGATCATAGTATCAACATGTGACATTGCTGTCGCAAAAATCACTGTTTCATCGAATTTAAATGTTTGCCCCTCTTGGAAAGAAGTGTGCAGGCACCGCTATTTGTTCCTTCTGGCACAGGAAAACATTTCTTGCATGCTTGAGACACCATTGTGCAGTAGAGAACTGGTTTGTCTGATTTGCACATCCACATGGTATAGATAGATAGATAGATAGATATGTTCACTTTGATCCCATGTGCGAATAATCTCGGGGATGTGGAACAGTACATACACTTATTAGTAATGTCAATATTACTATATAATTGATAATATTATATATTGACAAGAAGTTAGTTACGACCCATTAGTATAACCAATATGTCCTGTAGTCTACAAATACAATCCCGAGTTAGTTAATACTTATTATGTGGAACAGTGTATAAACTTGTTACCAGCATCTAACAACCAGTTATTTTCTTACCAACCAGTTACCACAACTCATAAGCAGTCAATTACTTAACAACCTGTTAGTATGATAATTTTTCACAGCAGTTTTTGAATGCATGCTATCCCATGTTAGTTACTATATATGAGTGGAATTTTGTAAACACAATAATTACTTAAATTCTCAAAAGTTTCAACAGAAAGAAAAACCATATATCATTTTAGTAATTGTGGACAACTCTGTCACCTTCCCCTTCCATACACCATATATACTATTTTATCAGTCATTCTTAGTTACCAAATTCCAAGAAGAAAATTCTTTCACAGAGTAAAATGGGTTCTGAAGCAGAAACTCTTTCAGTCTGGATTTAAAGTAGTTGGGTTTTTGTAGGTAACATTTAATTTCTGTTGGTAAGACATTGAATAAGGAAGCTCCAGTAAATGTTAACCCTCTCTGTACAATTGACAGTGATTTGTAATCCTTGTAAATATTATATTTATTCCTAGTATTATGGCTATGTATGTCATCATTAAGATTGAAGTGTTCTGGATTTTTCACTACAAATGATAATACAGAGTATACATACTGTGCTGGCATGGTTAGAACACCCAGGTTTTTAAACAGATTTCTGCACGACGTCCATGGGTTTGCTCCACAAATAGTTCTTATAGCACGCTTTTGTAATTTAAATACCCTTTGTGCTTGTGACGAGTTTCCCCAAAATGAGATGCCATAAGTGAGCAGGGAATGAAAATATGCAAAATATACTAACTTTCTGGTTTCTATATTAGCTATTCTAGATATTACCCTCAGTGAGAATGTTGCAGAATTCAGTTTTTAAGAAGTTGTTGAATATGTTGTTTCCAGTTCAGTTTGTTATCTATATATACACCCAGGAATCTTGTGAAACTGCTTTCATTGATTGTTTTCCCTTCTGATATCACATTATAGCTGTCCTTTGTTTTATTTTTTGTAACAAACTGAAGTAACTGTGTCTTTTCTACATTAAGTATTAGTTTGTTGGCATTAAACCACCTGTTAATTTTCTTTATAGCATCATTTGTATTGTTTTCGAGGTTTTGTGCTGATGGATCTTTCAACGATATGCTAGTATCATCTGCAAAGAGCACTATGTGTTCATTATCACCTAGTATATGTGGAAGATCATTTATATAGATTAGGAACAGCAGAGGGCCAAGAATTGAACCCTGAGGCACACCACATTTAACTATACCCCATTCTGAGTTTATAACATCTCCTGTATTAGCATCTTTCAGTGATACACATTGCTTTCTATTTTCCAGGTATGATTTAAACCAAAGTCCTGGCTTACCACTAACTTCATAGTGATCTAATTTACCTAGTAGAATATCATGATCAACACAGTCAAAAGCCTTAGCAAGATCACAGAATATACCTAGGGAATTTAGTTTTTTATGCATTGATTCCAGTATATTGTTTACAAAAGCAAAAATTGCTGAATCTGTTGAAACGCCTTGTCTAAAACCAAACTGTACTTTACTGAGTAGGTCATTCTTTTGTAGATGTGCATACACCCTTCTGTACATTGCTTTTTCAAAGATTTTTGAAAATGCTGCTAGAAGTGATATCGGTCTGTAATTCTCAATCTTTGTGGTATCACCCTTTTTATAAAGCGGTTTGATTATTGACTTCTTGAGTGAGTCAGGGAAGATACTTTCTTCAAAAGAACTATTACAAATGTGACTAATAACTCTACTAATGCTGGTGTTACATTGTTTCATTACATGGGTTGAAACCTCATCATAACCAAATGAATTATTATTTTTGAGGGATTTAATAATTTTTTCAATTTCATTTTTACTGGTGGGAAATAGAGACATAGGTGCTGCTTTTGGTGACAAGGATTTAAGTATTGTTATAGCATCCATATTCCCAATATATTTTCCTTTTATTTTTTCAGCAACTGTTAAGAAGTATTTATTGAAAAGCACTTCCTACATACGAGGGGTCATTTACAAGTTTATCATTAATGCTTATAGATATAGGTTTATGTTCAAGGGATGATACATTTGTTTCTCTTTTAATAATGTTCCAAACACTTTTTATCTTATTATCTGAACTACTAATCTCATCGTTTATGGCCAAACGTTTAGCTTCTTTTACTACTTTGATTAAAATTCTACAGTAAGTTTTGTAATGTTGTCTGAGAAGCATATTATCAGTATTCCTACTTTTACATACAATTCCCTTTATGTCTGCAGGATGTTTTGATACCAACTGTAACCCAATTTTTGTTTACTCGTTTCTGACCAATTGGAGCTAGTTTTGTAGGGAGACACCTTTCGTAAATTTCCAAAAACCTTTGGTGAAAGTAATTGAATTTATTATTTACCCCTTTTAATTTATAAACAGTGCTCCAGTCCTCATTGAGAAGTTCATCATTTAATGTTTTTATTGAATTGTTCTTTAATGGCCTAAACTCTGACAAATCCTTTCCTTTTGTTATTTTTCATTTCCCACAATATCCAAAGTAATTATTTGAGCATTATGGTCTGACAAACCATTTTCCATTGGAATTGTTCCATTTATTTCTAATTTATTTGTTCAACAAAAATGTTATCAATAATGGTACTACTATCTTTTTGTATTCTAGTTGGGAAATTTACAGTTTGATAGAGATTGAATGATCTAAGCATTCCTAGAAGATAATCTGTCTGGTTACATTCTACAGCAAAATTTATGTTGAAGTCTCCACAGAGGATAATTTCCCTTTTAGTTCGTGATAAATTTAGTAGAACCGCTTCAAGTTTATTACAAAATTTACTGAAGTCTCCTGTGGGAGCCCTATAAACTGTCAGCACTATAAGATATTTGTTTTCTAATTCTAACTGTGTTGCACAACATTCAAAATCTTGTTCTATACAGTATTTACTTACATCTAATGATTTTGTTTCAGTATTTTCTGTTACATATATTGCTGCACCACCCATTCTCATCTCTGACCTGCAATAACATGAAGCTAATCTATATCCAACAAATGGGAGGAGACATATTTCAGAATTCTTCAGATGATGTTCTGTCAGACATACAATATTTATGTTAATATTCAATGATTTTTGGGTTCTTCTATAGATATTATCAACTCATCAAGTTTGCTTGAGATACCCCTAATGTTCTGATGGAACAAAGCTATTTTAGACTGAAATTCTTTATTTTGACTGTAATATCATTATGTACATTTCTTAAATAACTTTTCCTACTCTTGACGTTGGCCTAAAAAAGACTGAGTCCTACCACCAATTACCACCGGGATGGGGTTCACATCCAACCTGCCTCTCCTGATGCTACTGGCAATCAGTTGCGTTAGCTTCTGCTTGCCCCGAACATTCAGGTGGAGTCCATGGGAGGTATGGTCACTCCGTGTTATGCAAGAAACATCTATCAGACCAATGTGTGTTCGGTCAGCCTGACACAATGCACGCTTCAGATCTGCCTGTGTACGCTGTACGTGACCACGCATCCAGGGGTTGATCATAACGTTTTGAAGAGGTCAACAAAACCAACATAATAAACATCAAAGGTTTTTGAATCGCACATACCTTGTTTTGTATGCTTATTAAACTTTTGGATATCTGACAATGTAGTATACGGGAAATTTGTTAGTATACTGTGTATAGCTAATTATTTTTATAGTTAGGAACATATGCATTAAAGTTTCAAGTAGTAACTATCATTTAGTAGACTTGACAATCTCTGAGGCTTTGTCTGCTGCCT
This sequence comes from Vandiemenella viatica, assembly GCA_031002005.1. Lineage (NCBI taxonomy): Eukaryota > Metazoa > Arthropoda > Insecta > Orthoptera > Morabidae > Vandiemenella > Vandiemenella viatica. Next base: position 531,334 of record JARYHS010007963.1, read on the forward strand.
AAGTATTTACAGATGCATTAAGGGAGTTTAGCCAATCACAGCACACCCACTAAATAAAATGACATACTAAAATGGTCAAGTGATTCAATTCTGTGTTTGCAGTAAAATGATTGAAAGTTTTCTTGGGTGCTAATGACGCACTTTAAAGTTTGCTGTATAGAGGTCTAAACTCTAAATAGACCAGTATAGAAAGTAAAGAACTATTAAACTGCATAGTAACAGTTATATGGAATTTTGTATCAATCTTAACAAATACTGAATCTAGTTTGGTTGTATATTGACAGGATGCTCTTATGTCAAAAATTGGAAAATTTTAAAAACAATTAAACATAGATTCTTAAAGTTGGATAATAGTCACTATTATAAAATAAAATGTTAAAGAATACGATAAGAGATGATATAAAGAGTCCTATGAGATATAAGTCTTTCTCGGCGTATCATCGATATAAATTCTTCTCGGGTTTGCCGCCGAATCACATTTTGTACTGTCGAGCTTTCGGCGACTTTCACTGCCGCCATCATCAGGACTGTTGTGTCTGAAGGAACAACAAAAACTGGACTGAATAGCGGAACTGGACGAGACAGGAACGTTGTCGACTTCTGATTGGCTGACTCCAATGACGTAACCATTACGTGACTGCGATTGGTCGGTTGCGGAACCAGGCGTAGATATACACCAGCGTTGTACTAATAGTTGGCTCCACAGCGAAACCAAAGCCGAGGTTGTTAAAAATAGAAAGACGATGGATTACCTACGTCAATGTTCGCATAACGTCACTGTTCATATTGAATCACCATTTACATTATTCACCACTATTAATCATGATGTTAAATTCGATAATCCTTAGGGAGCCAAGCGGTATTCTGATTGGCTGACACAATAACTGTCCTCATAGCGTCATCGTTCTCATTATTCTCACACAGAAAAATCCAGAATTCTTTAATGAAAGACCCCACATTATATATTCTTAAAAACATTTACTATCATTAATTATGATGTTTAACTCGATAAATACATAGGGAGCCATGCGGTCTTCCGATTGGCTGACTATAACCCCGGTTCTGTAATACTTATCTGTGATTGGTCGGCTACAGATTCAGCTGTAGATGTAGTCGGACCGATACGCTGTGCTCCACTCTCCACTCTCCTATCGTCCGTCAGCGAGACACTTGGTTGTTTAAGAATGGCAAAAACTGGCTTCCATGCGTCACTGAGCCATACACCCAAGCCCCTGTTCATATTATTATTATTCAGGCGTATCTCAATCGCCTCTTTAATCACAGATTCCCAGAAGAAGGAACACTTGGCTAAAACTCTCACCTTATCGAAATCCATACTGTGACCATTTTCGATCACGTGTTGTGCCACAGCAGACTTTTCTAGTTGGAATAACCGGATGTTACGTTGGTGTTCAGTCACACAGGCCTGGATAGTGCGGATGGTTTGACCAATATAACTCTTACCACATTGGCACGGTATGCTGTACAATCCCGGTGTTTTTAAACCCAAATCATCCTTCACAGGACGCAGCAAATCCCGTATTTTGGCAGGAGGGCGGAAAACGCACTTGATTCCATATCGTTTTAAAATCCTGCCGATTTTCCCAGAGATGCTACCTGCATACGGGATGAAGGCAAGATCTTTAGGCTGTTCTTCTTCCTCAATATTACGTATATCTGCCTTTTTCTTTCGAAATGCCCGTTCTATCAATGGGATCGGGTATCCATTCCGCATGAAGGTATGGCGGAGATATTCGAGTTCGTCTTGCAGATTGTCCGCGTCTGAAATTGCCTTTGCTCTGTGTACAAGCGTGTATAACACCGTGTTCTTCTGCGCCGGATGGTGGAAACTATCGGCATGTAAATAACGGTCCGTGTGTGTTATTTTCCTGTACACACTATGTGACAGGGTGCCATCAGGTCTCCGCTGGATTAAAATATCTAGAACGGGCAATCTACCATCTTTCTCTAGCTCCATAGTGAATCTGATGTTTTCATGAATGCTATTGAGATGGTCCATGAATTCATAAAGACCCTGGATCCCATGGGGCCAAACAACAAATGTATCGTCCACATAACGATAGAAGTATGTTGGTTTGAGGACGGAGGTTTCAATAGCTCGATCTTCAAAGTGTTCCATAAACAGATCGGCTACTACAGGAGATAATGGAGACCCCATTGCCACACCATCAGTCTGTTCATAAAGCATTTGTCTAAGATGCTTAGACCTTTCGTAGGTAATTGTCCGCACCATGTTAAAAACTCGACACAGTTTGTCGATACGCTCCGAAAGATGCGGTTGTCAGAGTCTGATATTATGGTCAGCTTTGATGTTGTCTCGCTCTTCACCAAGGTTCCTTTGAGAGACACACTGCAGCTGTTACAAGGTCTTTTTGAACCTACGTTGTTGGATCTGTTCGAACTAGTCCTAACTTCTACTTATTTTACCTATGGTGGGAGTTTTTATGAACATACTGATGGTGTGGCAATGGGGTCTCCATTATCTCCTGTAGTAGCCAATCTGTTTATGGAACACTTTGAAGATCGAGCTATTGAAACCTCCGTCCTCAAACCAACATACTTCTATCGTTATGTGGACGATACATTTGTTGTTTGGCCCCATGGGATCCAGGGTCTTTATGAATTCATGGACCATCTCAATAGCATTCATGAAAACATCAGATTCACTATGGAGCTAGAGAAAGATGGTAGATTGCCCGTTCTAGATATTTTAATCCAGCGGAGACCTGATGGCACCCTGTCACATAGTGTGTACAGGAAAATAACACACACGGACCGTTATTTACATGCCGATAGTTTCCACCATCCGGCGCAGAAGAACACGGTGTTATACACGCTTGTACACAGAGCAAAGGCAATTTCAGACGCGGACAATCTGCAAGACGAACTCGAACATCTCCGCCATACCTTCATGCGGAATGGATACCCGATCCCATTGATAGAACGGGCATTTCGAAAGAAAAAGGCAGATATACGTAATATTGAGGAAGAAGAACAGCCTAAAGATCTTGCCTTCATCCCGTATGCAGGTAGCATCTCTGGGAAAATCGGCAGGATTTTAAAACGATATGGAATCAAGTGCGTTTTCCGCCCTCCTGCCAAAATACGGGATTTGCTGCGTCCTGTGAAGGATGATTTGGGTTTAAAAACACCGGGAGTGTACAGCATACCGTGCCAATGTGGTAAGAGTTATATTGGACAAACCATCCGCACTATCCAGGCCCATGTGACTGAACACCAACGCAACATCCGGTTATTCCAACTAGAAAAGTCTGCTGTGGCACAACACGTGATCGAAAATGGTCACAGTATGGATTTCGATAAGGTGAGAGTTTTAGCCAAGTGTTCCTTCTTCTGGGAATCTGTGATTAAAGAGGCGATTGAGATATGCCTGAATAATAATAATATGAACAGGGACTTGGGTGTATGGCTCAGTGACGCATGGAAGCCAGTTTTTGCCATTCTTAAACAACCAAGTGTCTCGCTGACGGAAGATAGGAGAGTGGAGAGTGGAGCACAGCGTAACGGTCCGACTACGTCTACAGCTGAATCTGTAGCCGACCAATCACAGACAAGTATTACAGAACCGGGGTTATAGTCAGCCAATCGGAAGACCGCATGGCTCCCTATGCATTTATCGAGTTAAACATCATAATTAATGATAGTAAATGTTTTTAAGAATATATAATGTGGGGTCTTTCATTAAAGAAGTCTTTGGATTTTTCTGTGTGAGAATAATGTGAACGATGACGCTATGAGGACAGTTATTGTGTCAGCCAATCAGAATACCGCTTGGCTCCCTAAGGATTATCGAATTTAACATCATGATTAATAGTGGTGAATAATGTAAACGGTGATTCAATATGAACAGTGACGTTATGCGAACATTGACGTAGGTAATCCATCGTCTTTCTATTTTTAACAACCTCGGCTTTGGTTTCGCTGTGGAGCCAACTATTAGTACAACGCTGGTGTATATCTACGCCTGGTTCCGCAACCGACCAATCGCAGTCACGTAATGGTTACGTCATTGGAGTCAGCCAATCAGAAGTCGACAACGTTCCTGTCTCGTCCCCTCGATCGACTCAGAATGCCGCCCAAGAAGAACTCCTTTCATAAGCTAGGAGCCTTGGACAGGATGGTGGAGGAAGCGAAGAAGAATCCACCAGCGTTCTGGCCAGCAGAACCGCCGTTCCGGTCGTCCGCGAAAGCGGACCCAGAACTAGCAGAGAAGATGGACACAGACGTCGCTCACAAAGATGAGAGGACAGAGCAGCCCATCCAACAGCAACCTACTGATACTCTTGTATCTTCTGACACTCCATCACCTGACTCTCCAGACTCACCGTCACCAGATTCTCCTGCGCCACAGTCAACTGATTCTCCTGAGTCGCCGTCGCCCGTATCGCCGTCGCCCGATTCTCCTGCATCGGTAGTCCCTTCGGGCCCGGAGCAGGGTCCCATACCACCGATCCACGTCAGCTACACAGGGAACTACTGGACACTACTGGCCCAGCTGCAGAGCACCATGAAGCTCCCCATGTTCAGCTGGCTGGATCACCTGGGACTGAAGATTCTGCTGTCCTGCCTAGCAGACTTCGAGGCAGCCACACAGGTGCTACGGGAAGCCTCCCTACCTTTTGAAATCTTGCTCCCAGGCCACAAGAAGAAGAAGCCTGGCAACAACAAGCCGACAGAAGCCAATAAACCACCGCCACGAGAGTTGGTACAATGCTTCAGATGTCAGAATTTTCGTCATCTAGCCATCGACTGCAGGCAGCCGGCAAGATGTGTCCGCTGTGGAGGCGGCCATTATGTTGCAGAATGCAACCAGCGTCGCGAGGACGCAGTCTGCTGTAACTGCAGCTCCTCACACGCTGCTTCCTACCGCGGTTGCAGAGCATGGAAGCAGCAGCGTAACATCAAGAAAAGAAGTGAGCGAAGTCGGCTCCATACGCAGCCCGCAACAAGCCGGCAAGCAGGTGGCGGCTGCCCTCCAGTGACTACACAGCCTGATGCCCGGAGGAAGCGCACGCACTCGCAGCCAAGACAACGTGAGAGCAGCACTAAGTCACCGGAACCCACTAAGCATCGCACAGCTACTACAAGACAGCGGAGGCGGCAGAGAAGAATGCAACTGCTCCTGCACCAGACACTCTGCCGATCTACGAGAGAGAAGATTAGACGAACTCATCGCCCTCCTCACGAAGCTGACACCCCATCTGACTGCAAAAGAAGACCTGTCTGCCTCAATGAGGCAGCATTAACGTCACCACACACAACGCGGCGTGCCATTTCTGTAAATCAACGAAGGCCGCGGCGGCATCCATCCAGTGAAGAAGACACTCTCAGCCAAACGAGAAGACACACCGACAGTGAAGATTTGTCCCGTCCATTCAACTTGGAGTAAATGTCCTAGGACAACAAACTCCACCTCACACCAGCTCAACTGAGCTGCGACTAGGCTGTGGCGCGTCCAGTTCCGCTATTCAGTCCAGTTTTTGTTGTTCCTTCAGACACAACAGTCCTGATGATGGCGGCAGTGAAAGTCGCCGAAAGCTCGACAGTAGAAAATGTGATTCGGCGGCAAACCCGAGAAGAATTTATATATAAAGAGTCCTGCTATAGGATCTTTAATCTATTTTGTG
>JARYHS010007964.1:0-30837 GCA_031002005.1 Vandiemenella viatica
CAACACATATCATTAAATGTTGATATGCTGTGTGCGTTTTGTTCTGTTAATGTAAGCGACAGTTTGTCGTATATACAGTTTATTTTAAATTTTCCTAAATGTTTCGTAAAATGTTTTGATGCGTATCTATTACACTAAACAAATAAATATTTGCCACAAAAGTGAAGTTCTACTTTTCATTATATTACAACCATTCAACCTCACTATTCATCGTATTTTATTAGCGAAATTTTCGCATGGTCGTCTAGTATATATAAATTTCAAAATGCAGTCAGCTGGAGATAATCCGGTTCATACTATATTGCTAGTTCACTAGCTCAATGCATGCAGGAACTACCTGCCACTGCATATACTGATATCAATATTCCAGGCACACCATCAAAGGCGAAAATATTCAATTCCCTACTACAGTTTGTAACATGACGCGCTGTCGCCACGTTACAAGGTGCATTTTTATTATATATGTCATAATGTTAAGTAATTTACATAAATCTTGGGCGACCACCTAAATAGATTTTTGTTGTAATTTTATAAAGTACGCAAGATTCCAAGTGAGGACTGTAATGAAATGGTGAACATACAGTGTATCTTGGTAAAGCGAATATTAAAGAATTATTGAGCTATGTAGGCTTGAAGCTAATCTGGTGTTCCCGAACCTTGGCGACAAGAAGTCGCGGATTTGGGGTTTGCCGGACCACACACTCTGCTCCCTAGGGATAGGCGGTCAACAAGGTTACTCACCGGGCGGGAAATGCCTGCCGCCAGAACAGAGAGTCGTCCCCGAACGCAGCCGAATATGTCCGACCTCTGTTAGATACTCTAGGCAAATCACATATCGGGGATCACGTGACATTAGGTGCCGACCTGAAGATCCAATCCAAATGAGCGTATAACTTAAAATCCTGGGAATTTTTGTTATATGTGAGCTTCGAGACTACAAATGGGCGGAGCGAGAAGTTTCCTCGTGGAAGAGCGACGAACTTCACTTCGATCTTCGAGTCCAAGCTATGCGAGTCTAGTCTGAGGTTGACTTGGAAAGTTGGCTTCTCTCGCCAACTGCCGTTGTACGATTTCTGGCTGCCAGCTTGCCTTGCTGGAGCAAGCTTATCACAGCAACACAGCCGGTAATGCGATGATGCGCATTGTCAGACCAGAGATGCCTATAGCCGACTTGTGAGATAATCTCACATATCGTGGGTCCGCTACAGTCACCGCAGACATCAGACGCAGGACTACAATGGTAACTTATTACGACCAAGCCATCTGATTGTGCATTCCGTGAAACAGAACCCGTAAGCGACTTTGAGAGGATAGGTCCATGTTCTCACTTTGTAATTGTAAAAACCCCTGAGCTAGCGGCATAATTTGCCAGAACTAGTTATTTTCGAATGATATATTGTTCATTCTGGCGCCCATGATTTTCTTTTTAACTGTAAAGTCACAGTATTATGATACCTTTGTCTGAGGTCGTCATAACTTGTATTTTTCATTGTTTCCAATTGTCATTATTTCTTGCATTTTGATTCTGAGATATATTTAAAAGTAAATATACAATTGTTTGCTTGCTCATGACGGCTAATTGTAACTCTGAGCGTTGCTTTTATGATTTTGCCAATTTGTGTTAATGTTAACGGTAAATTCGCTCAGACTTGTAATCGCCAGTGATAAGAAAATAAATGTCATATTGTGACAATTTTTCCTAAATTCCAACTAACGTCGAGATTCTTGCAAAATTAATAAATTTTCACTCCTTCATAAAAATTAAAATTAAAAATCCACAATTATTAATCATAAAGGTATGAAAGATAATTGTAACGTAGTTTGCCCACCAAGGCGCCCACTACAAGTTGATCCTGTAAATGTACAACATTGTTTGTAAGGTGACTCCGAATTATCAGCTGATTCCATTCCTCCCACATTACAATCAGCTGAGCCATGTGACGCTTTTGTAACACCTTTAGTTGGCTCTGAAGATAGCAATGACACATTGCACCAACTGATATACACAACCTCAAAATTCACTGATGCTTTTACAACATGCATCTAAGGGTGATAGTAGTAATCAATCAGTGACAACAGTATAGATCTATTGCTCACTTCATCAGCTGATGTTAGCGTTGAAAATGCCATACATAACCAACCTACCCAACAACCAACAGTTATAATTGCCACTACTGGTAACCACTCTGAATCTGGGGGTACAGGTTGTAGTTCGCCATCCGATTCTGGCCGTGATCTTTGTGGTTTCAATCCTGAAGAGATACTGTCCCCCACACTTTTCAGTAATTTGATAGCCGCCTCTACTCAAAGGACTTAACAAAAACTTAAATCCCAAATTTGAAAAACGGGAAGCAAATTTTTAATTCAAATGATACACAGAAACTAAATACAATGGTAGAGGAAGTTGTAAAACAAACCCATGGACTTAGGAAAAATATTGTTATTGTATACGTTAAATTTCCTCAGTTGACGTGAAATTCCAACAGTAAGTTGAGTCATGCGAGGCAAATAAACAACAGTTATTAGCACACTTCAAAGCATACAAACAAGAGATGACAGAAACCCATAATCAGCTTGTTGCAACTGTGGGAACACAGGTTTTAGATTTTTAAATTAAACTGCATTCGGTTAGAGATACCAGCCATGAAACTTCAAACATTTTACAAAATAGAGTTGACACTTTTCACAAGCAGGTACAGCCAAGATTGGATTAACAAGACTCTAAGGTTGCTAAAATCTCCGTTGGAACAGTTAACAACCAGCACGGAAGACTCTGTTAAAGCAATCAATAATAATGTATCCATGATGAATAACAATGTTACACATATACACAATTAGGTAAAGGATCTTATCACCACTGCAGATGTTGCTAATCAACATATCACTGCATTACAGCAATTAGCTGTTAAGACTGAGGACACAGACACTTCTTTGGTACAGGATGTTTCTTCCAACAAAGTTATGTGCACGTCATTACGGGACCAAATACTTGTAATTGACCACGTACAACATCAAACCTTGACCCAAGCTTCCGCCTTAGATTCCCAGGTTCAGAAGGTACAAACTGAGATTCAAGGGTGCCACAACAAAGTAGAACAATTAGTAGAAGCAGGGATTGTCAGCTGTTGATCTCAGAACCCCTGAAATTTAACTCCTAAAGCACAACAAAATTGAATGAAAACACATCGATATATTCGATGGACTTTATCCAAAGTCTAGAAGCCTATAGAATTTTTGAACTTTTGTCAGATAAGGAAAAGATCGAAATTGTTTTCCAGTACTTAATGGTAACAGCAGACTTGGGGCGTTAGGTATTAAGAATCTTCTAAAGATTCCTCAGTTTTAGAAGTGGTTTTTGGACAGATTTCGGTCATCCAAAATACAGTATACCATTGAAAGACTGGGCCATTTTATGATCCAAATGGTAACATGACCAAGGCAGATTTTTTCTTAAATGAGGATGCTAAAGCATGCCATCTGACAAAACCCATCCCTGAGGAACATTTGGTAAAACATATTCTAGGTAGTCTTCCTGAAGATATACAGAAGTCACATGCACTCATACGCGTTAATTCTATAGATGCTGCTGAACAAATACTTACAGATTTTGATATGCAGAAAGCTGCTCGCAGAGCACACTTCTCACACCTATACTAACAACAATAGTTATATTAAGAATAAATAATAAATGCCAATATCCCTAGCATAATAATAATAACTTCTAGAGATAGGAACAACAAAGGGGGAATCATATATATTATTTCTGTGAGGTGTTTTTTTTTTTTTTTTTTTTTTTTTTTTTTTTTTTTTTTTTTGTCATTATCCCGTCATACTTAACCAAAATCAATAATGAATGAGGTGTCATTTTAAAGATTATAGTCTCCACTTTTATCACATCATATCTGAAAACAGGAATTTTTCGGAATTAGACCCATAAAGGGAAAAATGTCAATATTTCTAAAATGCTAATTCTTTTTTTGTTTTGTTTTTTCTTACGAGTCATTTATCTCCCTGGATACCTATCTGAAATCGTTAAATGAAGTATCAATTAAATATTAAGATCTCCGCTTTGGTAACATCATTTATTAAGACAGATATTTATCGGAATTCGACCCTTAAAGGGCGAAAGTATTAATATTTCATCAATTCGTTTTTCTGTCACAAGCCATTTATCTCCCTTAATATCAAATCGACATAGATAAATGAGGTATCATATTAAAGAGTAAGGTCTCCGCCAAGAAACATTATATTTTAAGAAAGGCATTTTTCGTAATTCGACCCTTAAAGGGCATAAATGTCAATATTTAAAAATGCGTTTTTTGTGTCTCGAGCCATTTATCTTCCTGGATATATAACCGAAATCGATAAATGAAGTAGGATTATGAAGATTACTGTATCAGCTTTGGTGACATCATATACTAAGAAATTTGTTTTTTAATTGAACCCTTAACAGGAAAAAGTATCAATGGTTCGACAACGAATTTTTGTGTCACGAGCCCCCCCCCCCCTTGATATCTCACCGAAATCGATAAATGAAGTAGGATTTTGAAGAGTATTGTCTTGGTTTTGTTGGCTGCATGCATTAAGGAAGATTTTTTTTGGAATTCAACCCTTAAACGGAAAAAGTATCATTGGTCCTAGAACACATTTTTGTGTCACGAGCCATTTATCTCCCTTCATATCTAACCGAAATAGATAAATGAGGTATCATATTAAAGAGTAAGGTGTCCGCCGTAGTAACATTATATTTTAAGAAAGGTATTTTTTGTAATCCGACCATTAAAGGGAAAAAATTTAAATATTTCTAAAAAGGTTTTTTTTGTGTTTGGAGCAATTTATCTTCTTGGATACATAACCGAAAACAATAAATGAAGTAGGATTATGAAGATTAGTGTTTCAGCTCTGGTGACATCATATACTAAGACAGACTTTTTTTCTTTTGAATTGAACCCTTAAAGGAAAATGTGTCAACGGTTTATCAACGCATTTTTGTGTCATGAGCCATTTGTCTCCATTAATATATAACGGAGATACATAAATGAGGTATCATTCTAAACACTAATATCTCCGCCATGGTCACATCATGTTTTAAGAATGGAATTTTCAGAATTTAACTGTTAAAGGACAAAAATATCAGTATTTCTGAAATGCGTTTTTTTGTCTTGACTCATTTATCTCCCTTGATAATTAATCAAACTTGATAAACGAAGTTTCATTTAAAAGAATGAGGTCTTTGTAAGGTCTTCGGTTGTTTACACCATATTTTAAGAACGGAATTTTTCAAAATTCGACCCTTAAAGGGCAAAAGTATTAATATTTCTACAACGCATTTTTCCGTCACGAGTCATTTATTTCGATCGATATCTAACCGAAATCGATAATATATCATAGTATCCGCTTTGATCATATTTTAAGAAAGAACTTTTTTTTAAATTCAACCCTTCAGGGGCCAAAATTTTTATGATTTCTAAAACTTTTTTTTTTTTACCTCGCTTGATGCATAACCGAAATCGATAAATCATGCATCATTTTAAAAGCCGAGATGTCCTCTTTGGTCACACATTTTTTTATAAAAAGAATTTTTTGGTATTTGACCCTTAAAGGGCAAAATTATTAATATAATTTCTTTTTTGATTTTGTTTTATTACGAGCCATTTATCTCCTTTGATACCTTATCGAAATTGATAAATAACATATCATTTAAAGATTAAGGTCTCCAGTTAGGTAAAATTATAAATTAAGAAAGAATTTTCTGAAATTTGATGCTTAAAGTGGTTACGGGTATCAAACAGTTCAGAGCCATGTCCTCAGATTGCAGCAGAAGTATCGCTGAGATGTTAATAAACTGTTTTTTTATACAATAATTAGATTTTCGGATATTTTTTTCTGTTATAGAAACATTTTTGACTTGCTATACAATTCCAGTGTAAACATTTTATTCGCAGAACATACTACAAGGATTTTGATATGCTGTGTGCATTTTGTTCAGGTTGGTTGTATTCTGTAAGGATCAGTAACAGTTTGTCGTACATGCAATAACAACTTCGTAATATGTTTTGATGCTAAACACTAAACAAATAAATATTTGCTACAAACTGCGGTTCTATTTTTCATTATATTACAAGCATTCAACCTCACTATTCATTGTATTTTATTAAGCGAAATTTTCACACAGTTCGTCTAGTACAAATATATTAATAAACCCCACCAGCCAAGCATTGATAATACTAATTTTCAAAATGATGTGGAACCCCAGGTTTTCTATAACCAACAACTCAAACAAAATTATGGTATTCAAATAGGCATATCCCGAGGTAGAGGTAGAGGTGGAGCAGGAAGGCAGGGTGGCCAAATTTTAGATACAATCACTATAACACACTCAAAGGTGGAGCGTTCGTCAGTATTTGCATCGCCTGTGTGCTTCTCGCGTTTTGTTAGGATCACGAAGTGAAGGGGATAGTGGATCGCTTGCTCCTTCTTCTTTGGGGACTGCCTGGTCTTTCCTCCCTTCCCTCTGAGCGCTAGGGACATACCGCCACACGGCCCACTCCCAGGTGTAGCTGTACCCTCTGGCGTGAGCGATAGGGTTGTGTCTGACTCCAGGAACCCTGCGGTGTTAACACGGGCCAATACAACACTCCCGTCACTATGGCCTCAGCATTTGGGCACATCGACGCGGGCGAGAATCAAGACAAAGATTCAATCTATGATTGGAACATGGATAATATTAGAGACCCCAGTTCGGACGAGGGAGGAAATTTATCTATGGACCAGGATCAAACTGCTGTCTCAAGGGAAAGGACTGCAACTACAAGCTGTAATGAAGAATAGTCGAAGAAACGGGTTGCGTTTGCCTCCCTTAGGACACCGAAGAGCACTTATCTGAAGGCCGATAAGTCGATAGTCGATAAGGATGGCTACGCCAAGCCTCGATGCACCTCACCTGCAGAAGGACACCTGCAGTTCCTGCCACTATCAACTAATTCGCACCTCTACGGGCCGATGAAGAACCTCAAGTCGGTGGTAGCAAAGTACCCAAACTAATGCTCAATTTAAAGGACAACTACATGAAATTGTACCTCCAGCTAAAGAATCTACGTGGAGATTGATTCACCATCAAGACAGCAGGTAGGGACCTCTACAAGGTCCATTCTAAGTCTCCTGATGAGTATAACGCTGACGCTCGGTTCGCAGCCCTGAACCGTCCCATCGCCAGACGAAAAATTCCTGAAAGTGGTGATCAAGGAGATGCTCTTCAGTATCCCGCCAGAAGAAGTAAAGACAAAACTGGCAGAGCAAGGTTTTTCAGCAAGGTCAGTAGCACGCCTTCGCTCTCCTAAGACCAATCGAGAAGTTCCACTCTTCCTACTTGTACTCCATGATTCAGTAGAAAACAGGGGCATTTTCAAGATGACGACACTCTGTGCACTCAGGGTAACTACCCAGAATCTTCGAAGCAAACGGAGGCCACTCAAATGCTTCAACTGCCAAGGGATAGGTCACGTGGCTTGGCACTGCTCAATGCCAGCCAAATGTGTTAAATGCTCAGGCGAATATGCCTCGAAGGAATGTACCATCAGAAAGGGTGATGTCCCACCAAAGTGTGTCAATTGCGGTGGAGAACACGTGGTTAGCTATAGGAAGTGTGCAGCCTTCTCTAGATTCGATGAACGGCAGAAGGCCAATAACAACTCATACCTGGCTGCCATCAAAAACAACAGCAACAGAAGAAGAAACAGCAAGAAAAGGCTTAAAATGCAAGTCATCCCAACAGTGAGTCTACAAATGATGCTACATACGCTGAGAACACCTCCAACATCTGTGCTGACGACACCAGGACTAGGTCTGATAACAACAAAAAGAGGCATAACCCCCCTCCTGCGCCTCCTGCCAATTCCAACAAGCAATCGAAAACACGTGGGAAGCAGATAAACAACACTGACATGAGGTACAAATCCGGAAACCATCCACAGGAAATGATTAACCAGACAGACAGTAATGCCATGGTACTGTCTTTGCTGCAGGCGGTTACTACCATGGTGCAGGATATCCCGCGGCAGATAACTGCTGCAGTACAGCAAGACTTCGAGGCAGTACAGCAAGGTCCGACCAAACCACGCCATGGCAATAACTGAGCATCTCACCACCTGCAGTTGGAATTCCAATGGCTTTTGGCGCCAGATGGGAGAATTCAGGGAGTTTCTCTGTGACGAAGGAATTGATGTATGCCTCGTCTCAGAAACTCACCTTAAGCCGGGGATCAAGTCTGCCACCCCCAACTACTCTTGCTACCGTTCCGACCCACCAACTGCAGGAGGAGGTACTACAGTGTATGTCAAAAGCACCATCACCGGTCACGGACTCCATTGAAGCAAGAGGGGTTGTCATCTAGACCAACCGTCGGAAAATCTTACTGATACCCGCATACAGACCACCCGGAGGCCTCCTGCAAGAAGGAGACTACGCTCCACTCTCTCGGAGACTTGAGACTGCACCACCACCGTCGGCTGTCGGCTGTCGGCCCTCAGCCGCCGCGGGCAGTCTGGAGGACTAGATAAATGATGCAGTGGATATGGCAACTAGACCGCCCCACATTCTCCCACTGCGCTCGAAACAATTGCCTCCCCACATAAAAGAGGCAATCATTGTGAAGCACCAGCTGACCAGGGAGTGGCACGTCACGAGAGACGCAGCAACGAAAAGGGTGATTAATCGTGTACAGAGGGAAATAATGGCGGAAGTTGAAAAGCACAGAAACGCTTATTGCACCAGCTTCGTCTGGGAACGGCAAAAGATCCCGCCACAGGTCATCGGAAACAATTATGTTTGTGATCCAGAAGAGAAGGCGGAATCCCCAGCAGATGCCTTCAGAGCAAACTTTCAACCTGTTGACGCCCCGAGGGATATACAACACACCAAATGGTAGAAGAACGGCTACGGCTTTCTCTGGACACTGCTCCCCCAGAGGTTGACCACATTACCGAAACCACAACTCAAGAGGTCGCTGCAACCTCAACGCAAAAAAAACCTGCAGGCGATGAGAGCATTAGGGAAGGAATTCTACGTCAATTGCCACCTCTGGCAGTTCAATACATCACGGACACGTTTAATGGGGTACTATGTTTGGGTGAATTTCCGCAGACTTGGAAACACGCTGAAATAATAGCAATTCCCAAGTCGGGAAAGGACTAGAGGTCGCCAAGATCCTACCAACCCATCAGTCTGCTACCAACAGGCGTTTGAGCGAGCCTATCTGAAAAGGCTTGGCCCAATTATCGATCGAGACGAGCAGTTTCGCTTCAGGAGAAACCACTCCACCCCACATCAGCTGCTCCGCCTAGCCGAAGATGCCTTTTCGGCGTTTGAACGGCGAGAGTACTTCGGCGCCGTCCTCCTTGATGTCAGCCGCGCCTTCGACTTGGTCTGGCGTCAAGGACTCTTATACAAGTTGCTTGTGCAGGGAATCCCTCTCTCACATGTCAAACTACAAAGGAGTTACCTTGAGGGGCGCCCCTTCCGAGTAGTGATGGAGGGTAGCCACTCGGCGGTTAAAACATTTGCACAGGTGTCCCGCAGGGATCTGTAAATTGCCCAATTCTATGTAACTTGTACACGGCAGACACACCATCAACAGCAAGAGTACAAAAGGCCCTCTATGGACATGACACCACACTCTTCTCCAAGAGTTTAAACGTTACCACACTAAGAACTCGACTGCAGAAGAAGGCCAGCTACAATATACAGGAATGGGCTACCAAATAGCGACATGGCTTCAATGGTCCTAAAAGTCAAGCCATTATTATCTCCAGAAAGAAGTTTACGCAACAGCTCCAACCTTTAACCCTTTTTGGAGAGACCATCAATTGGACACACATAGCGATATATCTCTGTGTAAAGCTGCATCGGCAGATCACTTGGAAACACCATATGGCCAACAACCGCGGGAAGGCCACAGGTAGACTGACCTCTCTCTACCCTGTTCTGAATCCCAAAAGCAAGATGAGACCGGTCATAGGCATCCAACCCTACTGCGCCCTCATCAGACCAATAATGGATGACCTCCACCGAATAAGCGGACTTCCCAAACTTAGGAACCGCTTCCAGAAGCTAGCAGCGCAGTTTTATGAAAAGAGTCAGCAATTGGCCAACTTTTTGATCAACCCACTGGGTGCCGAGCCCTTCTACGATGACAGACTTGGGTGGCCAAGGAAACTCCTTGATCATCAGTAATAGAGAAATTCCGGAAATGACAATTCCAATAACGACCCACAACTAATGACAGCCCTACACTGAAATTGAAGGTGATGGATGCTTTACAATGCAAAAACTTCCCCACACTCTGGGGACAAATGTCCTCCCCAGCTATTTGTCTTGTCTGACAAAGGTGGAAGATGGTCATACACAAAACTAGATTCTGCCAATGTCGTGGTCCATACAGTGGCGACAGTAAACCATTCACCTATAGTTTCCACTATTTTCCATACCAATCCTGGGGAAGATTTGTTGGAGGAGGATAAGTTAAAAAGTGACGATTTGTTACAGGTGCCAATAATACCTATCTGTACTAGTGTTATTAATATTGATGTCCTTATAGGTACAGGAGCAGAGTTGTCATGCATTTCTGAGACTCAATACTTCCAGTCCCACACATGTCAGCTATTACTGAAACAGACAAGACGAGTAAGCCCATTAAAATTCAAGCTTTACTGGAAGACAAGATTAGGATGTCCCATTTGAATTTAAAGTACATGTGATATCAGGCTTACAGCCCCAATGCATTTTTGGAATTGATTGCTTTTCCAAATAGCAGCTATCTTAGATTGTGCCAAAAATAACTAATCTTTTTCATTGGACAACAAGCGTTTATCTATGCAATTGCAGCATGGGTGGAAAAGTAAAGGATTTTGGTCGGTGATGATCTTATTTAAGAATGTTGAAGTTAATATGGGTCGAGAACCATTATTTTACAGTAAGGTAGTTCTTTTTTGGGTTGATAAGTTGAAACTACAAGAGGGTAAAGATGTGTTGACAAAAATTCTTCAAAATGTTGAAACACAACATAAAGGGAGACAGTATTTAATTGAGGAGTTTGCAGATATCCTTGACGATCAACCAGGTTTAATAAAAAACTACCAACGACATTTTGTCTTGTAGCCAACTATTTCGTTGTGAAGCTCTATCCGACAACCATTGCCAAATGGCAAGTGGTAGAAGAGGAAATCAATTGTATGCTTCAATGGGAGATAAGTGAAAGATCATGTAGCCCTTACAATAAATCACTAGTAGTTGTTATTAAGTCTGATCAGACAGTAAGGTTAGTTCTTGATGCACGAACTTTAAATAAATACCTTCAAACTGAAAGAGATCAAATTGATGAAATTCTTCATAGCTTTAATGGGAAGAAATTTTTAACAAGTCTTGATTCAAATTGCTCTTACTGGTAGGTACCTATTGCACCCTAATCCAGACAGTATACAGACTTTCTATATCAAGGGCGATCTTACATTTCAATGTCTTACCTTTTTGCTTGAATAATGCTGTTGCAAATTTTATCCAGGCCCTAGACTTAGTTCTCGGCCCTGAACTGTTAAACAAAGTGCATGCCTATGTAGACGATATTCTAATAGCAAGTGAGACCATTCAGGATCATTGGAATACTTTAATGGAGATATTGACTGTTAAGTTGAAAAAAAATATTTTCCTTACTTCCAAGATAGAATTTTTGGGATATTCATTACGCCATAGGGCTTTACACCATCACCAGATAAGCTGGTAGCAATTAAAAATTTCCCTAGGCCACAAAACAAACACAGCTAAAAAGTTTCTTAGGTCTTTGTGGATACTATAGGGAGTTTATTCCAAATCAAATTCTTAATAGCCAACATTTTCACCTTTTATGCAAACAAAATTCAATCTGGAAGTGGACATCTGTGTGTGAAGAGGATTTTATAAAAACAAAGAGGCTTTACTACAAAATATTTAACTACACTCACCGGAATGCAGCCTTCCCATAAGTATGACAACAGATTCATCAGATTATGATCTAAGTGCAGAGCTTTTACAGGAAATTAAACCAGTGGAGGTCAATCAAAAACATACTATTGCTTTTGCTAGCAGACTTCTAAATAAGGCTGAGAGAAATTACTCCGTTACACAGAAAGATGTCCTTGCTGAGTTGTGGACCTTCCAAAAAATTTAGATATTTATTGTTAGGAAGTATGATCATAATATACACTGATCATAATGCTCTATACTTTCTCCATAAATGCACTCTGTTACCAGGTAGGCTTAGCCGCTGGATCTTGTTACTACAATAGTATTCATACAAAATAAGATACATCCCAGGGAAACAAAATATAATAGCAGATGCTCTTTTACGCCTACCAGAGGGATTGAATAAAATACCAGATACCAAATTTGATAATGTAAAACCACATATTTGTTATATCTCATTTCTTTTTGTAAGTTTATATGTTATTCTGAATCGCCGCTCAGATGTAATGATTCAACTTGAAAATCGGTGAATAAGATCATTTCAGATTTTAAGAAATAAATATACGTTTACCAACAATGCTATGAAAGCAATTGATGTGCCTGGTAGCCGAGCAATGCAGATTGCCGCTGGCTTAACTACCACCATAAATAAAATACTAGTAACTTCCAAACTAAGCATAGGAGCAAAGTAAAATTTAAGATCTCAGTTAAACTTGCTTATCTCTATGCATTAAAAATTCTCAGCGATGTAGCTTCATCGGGAGCAAAGCAATTAAGCCGCAAATATGTGCCAGAATTTTTCATGTTTGGGATTGTAATTAAATAAATACGGGGGGAAACTCCAATATTGGACTTTTCTCATGATATTGGGATGAAACCATGTGTACCAAATTACTTGTTTCTGTGATTACTGCAGGTACTGTGGAATTTTGATATCGGGGTGTCGAGGTCGAAATAAAACTTTGAATTCCAATAACTTCCAGAATAATAAAAGCAAATAAGTAAAATTTAAAACATTAGTAAAACTAAGTAAGCTCACTCGACAATGGAAATCTGAAGTTTATAAAGTTATTATAGCAGGAAGCGATTTCACGTTAGGGGTAGGTAAAGGATAGATATATGGAAATTTACGAGTTTGTGGGTATGTGAGTATATGATTAAAATTTTATCTGTGTAACAAACTTCAGCTTTCTATGGCTACGGGAAGAACCTTAGAGTTTTTATGATCATCAGTCAGTGAGTGAGTGAGTGAGTGACAAAATCGCTGTAGTTTGCATCCTAATAACATTCGAACTAAGAACAGTAATAAAATTTATTACGTTTGCTGAGATTGCTGATATCTATGTATAACAGAAATTCGAGACATATAGTATAAACACGATCGGAGAAATTGAGGTTCAAAAATGGCCCGAATCGCTTCGAGAAAAGGGTAGGCAGTGCCGTCGTTGACTCGACTTGGTGGGTGCAATGCGGAAGCAGGTCTCTATCTTTTTGTTACGTTTTGACTACTAAATGGCTACACCGATAATGATGGAATTTGACAAGGAAATACTTTGTATCTATAGGAAGGACACCAAAAATATTTTTTCGGTATGAATAACAGTTGTATTCACGAAATTTTGAGAACTTATCGAATGGTGACGTGTGTTAGTTTAAAATGTTACGTCGATTGCTCAAGCTGTAATTCTCGAGCGATTTGTTATTAAATTTCGTTTAGACAAAATGTATTATTTAGTATAGAAGTCAATTTGCTCTGCACTGTACTATTATTTTGTGTCTGCCTAAACGTTTCTGGCACCAGTTTATTTTGTCTTTTTTTCTTACATGCCTTGCGGGCGTAAACCTGGCCTAAAGTGTAGCTCTAACGGAGCACGAGCAGCTAAAGTTATTAGAACCCAAGAATTGGATGCTCATGTTAAAGAAATAAGAAAAGACCAAGCTCAAAAAGTTGTTCTTAGTTAAACACCCCCCTCCCCTCACACAGACACACACACACATCCCCGCACCTCCTTTTGCTTTTCTGTTTTTAAATATGTTAGAAATTGATTCTCTTCATGAGACAGGTTTGATGGTTTGAGCATATAGCTTCATCCAAAACAAATCAATTAACCTGCAAATATGTACCAGAAACTTTTGGGTTGCCATTGAATAATACAGGGAAACTCAGCAATATCATTATCAACAATGCCCCAATCTCTGCAAACAATTAATGTACGTCGCAGCCGAGCAATGAAAATTGCCGCTGGTTTAACTACCACCTCAAATAAATAACAATTTACTTCCAAACTAAATATAGGAACAAAGTAAAATTTAAGGCTTTTGTTAAACTTTCTTGCCTCTATATAGTATAGAAATCTCAGGTTTATAACTTCATCCGCAGCAAAGTAATTAAGCCGCAAATATGTGCCAGAATTTTTCATGCTTGGAATTGTAATTAAATAAATAAGGGAGAAACTCCAATATCAGACTTTTCTTATGATTAAGGGATGAAACAATGTTGTGTACCAAATTACTTGTTTTTTTAGGATTACTAGAAGTACAGTGGAATTTTGATGTCGTGGTGTTGTGCCGAAATAATATTTTGAATATTAGTAACTTCAAAAGTAATAAAAGAAGTAAAATTAAACACATTAGTTAAACATATTAAGCTCACTCTCCAGTGAAGATCTGAAGTTTATAAAGTAATTAGGGTAGAAAGCGATTTCACGTTAGTGGTAGGTAAGTGGGTAGGTATATGGAAATTTATGAGTTTCAGACTTTTCTAACAATATGTGGGTAATATGTTATCTGTCTAACAAATTTCAGATTTCTATGGCAACGGGATGTGCTTTAGAATTTTGATCATCATCAGTCAGTCAGCCAGTCAGTCAGTCAGTGACAAAATCTATGAAGTTTGCATCCGAATAGCATACGAACTAAGAACAGTAACTAAATAAAATTTAGTACATTTGCTAAGGTTGCTGATATCTATGCATAACAGAAATTTGAGACATAGCATAAATACGATTGAAGAAATTGAGGTTCAAAAATGGCCCGAATCGCTTAGAGAAAAGGGTAGGTAGTGCCACCGTCGACTCGACTTGCCGTGCACCCAAATACTACCATCCTCAGGCTAACCTCGTAGAGCGAGTAATGCGTGAGCTAGGAAGATGGTTTCGCACCTACTGTGCTGAGAACCATAAGAGTTGTGCTGTACAGGATCCACAGATTGATGATGTTTCAAATTCGCTCCCACTCTCCTCTACATCTCTATCTTCTTTTGAGATAACGTTTGGAAAAGGCGTCTTGACTTTATCACAGAGTTAGTTATTTTCCCAACACCACATACTGTTTCATACGAGGAATCTCTCAAAGTTGCATTGCAATAATTGCGAAAAAAAATCAGAAGAGAGGAAGACAGGCTATAAAAAAACAATTAAACATATGTCATATCAGTCTGGAGATTTAGTACTGGTAAAAAAACGCATTAAATCGTCAGCCATAAATGAGGGAACCAGGAAGTTTTTCCCTCTATATGAAGGTTCTTTCAGAATTTCTAACGTCAGGCATGTCAACAATTACACATTAGTACTTCCTTACACTGACAAGTTTAAAGGACTTTATCATGTATCAGCCCTGACGCCATGTCACACAGATGTTGGCAACAAAGACATAGGGGTTACCTGACATTAAAACCCTCAGTGGCACGTTTAACTTGACGTGTCGTTTTTTTTTTAAATTTGCCATTCTTAATATATACTTTGAGATTTCAGTGGGATTTAATTTATTATATACATGATTTTGCCAGGCTATATGCTTTGAATCTTTTTTCCTCATTTTAGTCCTCTATCATTTTTTTTAGCACCCTCTGCCACCCACAATGTTTGTGATTTGCAGAGTATGAATGTAGATGTACACACTTTGACAATAAATGTGGCCGCCACTGAAAAATTCTATCACTCTTATTTTACACAATGTCATCCCAGCAAACAGTAACGCAATACTCTCTCCGTCTCCTCCCAATCTCATTGGTGGATATTTCATTCAGAGCTTTCTATACTGCAGATTTTTCATTTCCTTAAGTCAGTGCAGGAAACAATTGGCTAACAGGTAGGAATTAAGCTTCTCCCACTGACAGTTCTTATTGGCAGAGCAGTTCATCAACCTACCATTACATTTCTATAATACTTTATCAAAATTCAGGTCGTGAAACGTATCCCAAAAGATTTAATTAACAGGATTGCATTAAAGCGAGGCAGTTAAACGGTTCAATATACTACAGTTGATTAGCATAAAACTATAACCATAAAATTGTTATACTCATTTTGATAATTCCTGCAGATGATATTTCACTCATATATCTGGTCAGTCCACAAATCAAGGCATAATCATGTTCCAGGAGATAGAATTTTTAGTACTACGATACTACAGGAACAAGAAATTATTTCGGAAGTGTCTCTCTCCAAGATGGAGTCTTCCTTCGCTGAATTGTATACACCTATACGAGGAAAGTAGCAACAAGAGTACAGTGTTCCTATGGTTAGCGTTCTGGGTTGCTGAGCAAGCGGTTTCGAGTTCAAATCCCAGTAAATCTTGTATTTTCTTTTTTTAATTTAGAAATTTATCATTATTTGTATTTTCTTTTTAATCGAACCGAAACTGCACATTGCTTATCCATGATTCTATCCTAACTGTGTCAGGGAATAACATAAACATCTGCGAAAGTACACAATTTTTCTTAACCAATTGCCGACGTAAGCATGAAAAGTTAGCGGCGGCAGAACTGAAGGATATCTACAAGGGTTTCAAGCCGCGCCGAAATCATATCATCTGTCCATTTTCAAACGACACACATGTTTCCAAAATAATTATTTCACAGTAGAACGAACATCGCGTTTCAGAAAGATATAATTTACAACAGGAATTATTGCTCTCTTTGTAGGTGGACGATAATGATTATGCACTATATAAATAAGAGTTAATCGCATAGTTCTAAATATTAGCACCGCAACAAATCAAACGACCACTGTCAATAAAAAATTTACAACCAGATTATTATGGTAGGACAAAAATAAATTCCTTTATAACTGGTATAAGTAATTAAAGTTAATTGAGAATCGAGCTTAAATTACCATTTTATACAATGCTGTTAGTAGTTTCTGACACTATTACTTCATGATCTTTACAGCATTGGGATTTATTAAACACTGGGGCTAAATGCTCATTACTTAACAAGGCGTGAAATTACCTGCGTTACTCTTTGTTTGGAATAACATAAATAAATACAAGCATTTAGCGGATGAGGATGTCGCCGCTCGCGTTATTGTTATTTAGTCTCCGGTATAAAGTGGAGCGCTCAAGTTTTGTCACCCGTCATAATCGACTCCATAATCGCCTAGGTCTCAAGGATTCAAACAAACACAGTTTACCGGTAAAGTATGGTTGATATTGTCTAAAGACCGGAAGACCGAGCGTGGCGTGTGAGCGGTAATGCTCTGGCTCCAGGCAAATGCTGGGATGATTCTTATAGAAGGCCATGGCCGTTCCGTTCTTTAATAACTTCAACATCGCTGAAACGTAAAGCAATAAACTAAAAAATAAGGGTAGGGAGGAGGTATTGTTAATCGATTTCAAGCCAGCTGCGACCTCCTCAATAAATTTAGTCAGCTCATTTTTTTTTCTTATGATTTTACGCCTCGTCGACATAGAGGTGATTATTGGCTGGATAGGAGTAGTGGCAAGGATTTCGACCATGCCCTTGTAAAGAATCTATTCTGGTATTCATATGGAGTGATTTGGGAAAACCTTGGAAACCACAAATCTGCATGGCCTAACTTGGATTCGAACCTATGTCCTCCTGAATAAGAGATCAGAACGTAAACGATTTTCAGACGACGCCTAGTCATTCACAAGCCGTCACAGCACCGACAAATGGTAATGGTGTAGAAAAATAGATATTTGTTCAACCTCTAAAACGGTAAATAAATAAATTAAATAATTTGATTCTTTATCTATGAATGCTTGGGAGACGTTACTTTTTGTATTTCCCTCATGCAAATAACACGGATTCCCACCGTATTTTCAATTACCAGCTGTAAGTTGGATAATTGTGAAACCAACAAAAACTGTTGCCATATGTGCTGCTCGTGTTAAATTATTACGTGAATTATTTACGCGTTTTAAGGGTATTCTTCCTTGCCGAAGGAAGTAGGAATGTTAAGACTATTTCCTGGTAAACGTTGCCAGATTTACTTTCTGCAATGTTGCCACGATGTCCAGTATCATCTAGAATAATTTCATTTAACTGAATGTTGTATGTATATATTTATTTTTTCTTTGGTCATTTAATTCTGTAGGTCCAGGTGTCTGAGTGGCAACGCGCTGGGCTGTCAACGTGCTGGTTCTCGGTTCAAGCCCACGTGCTGTCAATTTTTTTCAATCTTTATCTTCTTTTCACTTGTTGCAAAATACATATCATATAAGTAAATTTATATATGTTTCGTGGTCAATTGGAACAGTGGAATAGAATCATAAAATTACTGTTTTGGTTGAAATGAGAAATTGTCAACGCATCATGCGTGAGTAGGAACTGAAAGCCAGTTTTCCTATAAATTTAATTTAACCATTACGATTTGTGCCATTCAACATTACCATTTTTTTCTGGTTCTGATGGCAAAGACGGGAGATTGATCATTGGGGTAATGATGGCTGTTTAAAAATCAACAAGTACCTAAATCAAACTAATGTGCGGTTTTTGTAGCTAATGTTCCTGTTGGAGACAGTGGTATTAGCAAGCAAATCAGAACTGAAAATGTGAGTAGTTATTCTTACGAAAACAAAAAATCATCATTGACCAATAACATGCTAATGGGAGGTTCCGTATTTAACAAACCGAGCGTGGTGGTGTAACGGCTAGCGTTCTGGCCTCGCATTCGGGAGGACGGCGGTTCGAATCCCCGTCCGGGCATCCAGATTTGGGTTTTCTATGGTTTCCCCAAATCACTCCAGGTGAATGCCGGGAAGCTTCCTTCAAAAGGCCATGGCCGAATTCCTTCCCATTCCTTGCCCCCCATCCTTTCCCGTCTCTAAAGACCTAGTTGTTATAGGAGACGTTTAGCAGTTAAAAAAAATAAAAAATAAAAAATAAACGTATTTAACAAAATGCTGCTCCTACTAGTGATCAGTAATGATATTATTGATGTATATCATCAATTGGGCGTTATTCGTAGCTTCGAGTTATTCTTCCTTGTTTTATCGCCTTGACCGCTATCTCCGGGAGTCCGTAATAAATTCGGTCTGCAGTAAGGAGCCAAATTGTTAACCGTAATGAGGCATGTTTTTTAAGTAAGTACCGTTTTTAAATTTAAAAAAAGACGTGCAAATATACCTCAATAATTTTTTTTTACATGAAAGCCTGTACCTTACTCTACTTTTCTACATAATTCCCTTCAGTATTGAGGCACTTGTCATAACGTGGGTAGTACCAGTTTTTGAAAACCCTCCTCATAGAAGTCTGCCGCCTGACTTGTTAATCACTTCATCACAACTGTTTTGACTTCGTTATCGTCTTCATGACGCTGACCGCCCAGGTGTTTCTTCAAGTGCAGGAACAGTTGGTAGTCACTGGGCGCCAGATCAGGGCTGTACGGAGGATGATCTAGAGTTTCCCATCGAAAAGATGTGATGAGATCTTTGGTCTGATTAGCCACATGTGGACGGGCATTGTCATGCAGCAAAACGATGCCCTTGCTCAACTTGCCACGTCTTTTGTTCTGGATTGAGCGGCGCAGGTTGTTCAATGTCTCACAATTAGCTGCTGCATTGATTGTCTCATTACGAGGCAGAAATTCCACAAGCAATACTCCTTTTCTGTCCCAAAAAAACTGTGCACATGATTTTCCGGACAGCAATCATTTGCTTGAACTTCACGTTTTGGGTGAATCTGAATGCCGCCATTCCATGGACTGTTGCTTTGATTCAGGTGTGACGTAGGCCACCCATGTCTCATCACCCGTAACAATTTGGCTTAAGAAATCATCACCATCGTTGTGGTACCGCTCAAGGAAAGTCAATGCACTGCCTAAACGATTGGTTTTGTGTAAATCCGTTAACATTTTCAGTACCCAACGTGAGCTCAATTTTCGGTAATTCAAGTGCTCGGTCACAATGCCATACAAAACACTACGAGAAACATTAGGAAAGTCATCACACAAGGAGTAAATCGTAAAGCGTCTGTTTTCTCTCACCTTATTGTCCACTTTCTGCACCAAACTTTCATAAACGACCAAAGGACGCCCACTACGTTGTTCATCATGCACATTTGTGCAGCCATCTTTGAATGCTCTCACCCACTTTCTCACCATTCCATCACTCATAATGTTTTGTCCGTAAACTGCACAGATCTCACGGTAAATATCCATAGGTTTTAGGCCTTTAGCACAAAGAAATCTTATTACAGCCCGTACTTCACAGTCGGCGGGACTCACTATTATCGGAGGCAACTTAAACACTCAGTGAACAACGCAAACAAGGAAGAATTAGACTGTAATGGTGTCAGTGCGTAGGCAAGAGATGCAGGTACCCAGTGCGCATGCGCGGAACGCCGACCGTAGTGCTGCAGCCACGGTGTGACAAAACGGTACTTACTTAAGAAATACGCCTCGTATATAATGATATGGTTAGTTCATAAATCTGAAATTGCAAGAAAGAAACAGGAAATTTGAGGAAGTAGGAAAGATAATGCCAGGCTGGTTATAAGTTGTTGTTACCCTAGCTTCCGTCTCTGGTAATCCAGAGGGGATGGTACTGTAAGTGGCTCAGATACCATGCCGATCCCGGAAGCTAGTACGTTGTCTCGTGGTTCCACGGTTCGAGTCAGGCCGTGGGCAAAAGTGGTATTATGAGCGTAATGTTTTTCTTTTGTGACCTGAATACTGGGACAGTGAAACATATTATACACTTAATGAGAAGCAAAAGCTACACATGTCTGCATGTATCTATTAAGCAATCCAAATTCATTTTTTATATTCTTTATTAAATTCATTATTATTGCAATGGCTCGGAAATGATTAGTTTTTAAGCAAAGTAAAAAAAAAAAAAACCATCACGGTCCTTGAGAAGGGGAAATTCCAGATTCCTTTGAGCAATTTTCGATTTTTTTTATTGAAACCGAAATTTTGATGGCTGGATCGTGAATGTGAATTGAGTACTATCTAATGTCACTGCTGAACTTTACCATTCATCCAATTCGTTCGGTTATGAATTAATGTAAATATAAGATTTGTAATTGCATCTAAACATTACTGACAAACATTTTTAAAAGTGAGGCTCAAAATTTTTTTGATATTAATAGTCAATCAAACAACCGTATAATTCCATCAATGAAACAATACAGTTTCTAATCCATCATTCAACAAAAATATTATTGGATTAATTTCCTATTCGTTTGCTGAATAGTAACGCAATCAAGATTTAATTCAGAACTACTGGTATCTGTATGTATTGACATATTGTATGCTGAAGTGATGCTAAAGTCAAACACAATCCGTTTCAGAATACTGAAATGAGTAACAATCCAGTCTTACAGTACAAATCAGGATACTGCATGTAAATTCATTTAGAAAAAGTTTCAAGCAAGTAGTTTGTTTCCTCATAGTTGTAGAAGAACGATAGTCAGCATATGGACGTCGTAACATCCACGACGAAGAGGAGTGGTTTTATAAGTATAATACATTTCATTTATTCTAAGCTAAAAGCTATCAGTTTCTAAATTTCTGAAAGATTTTGTCCCAATATAAAAATCATAAAATAGCAGATATAAATAGTGACTCTTATTTTTCGTAACGTTTTGATATCAGGTAAACTACTATGTTGTTAAGTAAAAATTACGTGTCAGCTGATAGATGAAGTTAACACTATCTAAAGCCACACTGTAATTAATTATAAGGATTTATACTTTATCTCTGTTACGCTCTGCAAGTGATGTGTAGTAGGATAATCATGAGGAAGTAGGGCTGTTTACAAACAGCGTTAAACGCGCAGCATTCACTTGACTGGATTGTACGGAATATCCATTCGCAAGATATTCCGACTGCTTTCAGAATTCATAATGATTAAACTTCTATCAATACTCGTACGTTTTGTTATTATATTACTGTTGACAGTAACATCAAAATTACAACACCCATAGCTCGAATAAAATCCGCAGTAGCTTACTTCGGAGAAGTGAAAAGTTAAGTAACGGAAAAGAAGCGATTGCTTCAGTTATTAAAAGCGTCAGAATAAATATTACAAGAAACTAAGTCAGTATGCTGTTATAATCTTTTACAGACGTATATATGTATTTGTGAAAAATTCAATTTTTTTAATTGTATTTCGCTAAAAACATGGGCGTAAAGTGATATTGCACCATTCACTTGGACATCAATTTTTTTCTGAAACACTGTATTTTCAACCTCACCACTTCAGAAGACTCGTTATTGGGTAGATCCTCCTAGTTTATTGAAATTATTGGCTGGAGATCTCGGCCTACCCATATCAGTGTAAACTAATAATTACAAGGATCTTTCACACTTCGAATAATTAAATTCTGACGGTTTCTGCTAAACTGCTATAAGCTTTTATCAGTCCATCGTTCGCTCGGATTCACAGCAGAATTGTAGTTTGTGTCTAGATTAAGAAATTTGGGTACATTTTTATTTTCTCAAACACAATGAATATTCTTATAGAATGAGTGGAGGAATTTTATAAATAATATAGACGACAGTCTTAAAAAAATCTACGAGTGAGAACATTACAGCACTTGTTTCTCATTTAAGAATATAGTTGAATATTGGAGGGAAATAAAGCGTCTCTTAATGCTTGATTGCAGAGTATCAAGAAAGTGAAACACAGGTTATTTATAGAAGAAGGACGTTCATAATTTCCTGTTTCCTGTTGCCGGATGATAAGCCGATGTTTAACGTCGAATCCTAACCACAGAAGCGTTCTGGCGCATTTCACATTACACAGCAAGCTGTGCCAGAGATGAAGGTTGAATTAAGGGTCCAGACAGTCTAGTCGCAACCTTCGGAGAGCGAACTTCCTTGTGCTCGCGGAACGACTACGTACAGTTGTTGTTGTGTGGAACGGACCAGGAAAAACATACATATCGAGTCAAAGTGTAACAATGAAGTTACAGTACTCAGTGACAGGGCGAAATACAAGACATTATCTACATATAAATTAAATACTCCTCTCAGCGAGAGTAGAAGAATCATCGTAACCTCCGCTTAAACGCCGCCTCTAGAGTGACCAACATCAACAATGTTTGGGGGCCTATATGGCGAGGGAGGAACTCACAGCATAGAAGAAGCATCTACTAGTGACACGAATTTCAGACACAGCTCAACAAGTATGATATTACCAGCTACACTGAATACAACCACCAGCCCATTAACAGAAGAGGATAACCCAACTTGCATTACACCTACCCTACTTGCTCTGCAGTCGGACGATCCCATGGGAGACTTCCAGCTTTCGAACCTCAAGTCGACGAAACGGCAGATACCTGAAGAAGAGGACGGAAGGAGATCCACGCAGCAAGCAGAGAAACTTGCAAGATTATCAACAGACGTCGCAACACCACAGCGTCCATCAGCCTCCTACAGCACGGAGCCGACACCAACAAACGACATCAATTTGCAGAACCAACAGCAGAACTCAATGGCCAACAGGTACGAGGCAAGTGATTGTGGTCCATACATAGTAATAGTAGAAGGAAAGGACAAAAACATTGGGCGTATTCACCCAATGGCAATAGGGAAACTAATGAGGGAGCAAGGTATCATGATTTCTCACAACTTAGTAAACATTTTCAGTGTCGGGCGCAATAGAATTAAAATAGAAAACCAATAGCAGAGATTCTGCAAATAACCTGGTAACCTCGGAAATATTTGCTAGACATAACTTGGAGGCATACATCCCAAGATCAATGATACAAAAACAAGGAGTTGTGAGAAATGTAGATACCTTGTTGAGTGAAGCAGAAATTCTTTCGGTAATAGAAAGTGAATTCCAAGTATTGAATATCAGGCGGTTCACGAAAAAAATCGATAAAACTAGGGAAACAAGAAACGATACCATTACCAGTATGCGTTTTAAACATTTAGAGCGCAAGTCCTTCCCCAATTCGTTACTATTCACGGGCGTTAGGATGTAGGGTAGAACCTTACATACCGCCGTCATCCAATGCTACAAATGTTTACGTTTTGGACACGGCAGTAATCAGTGCCGTAGTCAGGTCCGATGCAGCTTTTGCTCAGCGGACCATAACATTGATGCATGCCCTAAGACCGCTCCACCACGTTGTGCCAACTGCACAGGGCAACACCTAGCAACCGATCGGTTATGCCCCAACTACCAGAAAGCTAAAATAATTAAACAACACATGCTATACAACAACGTCAGTTTTTAGAGAAGCATCAGCTGCACTGGAAAATAGACTTACGCCCAGACAGCAGCAAACCCCAGTCCTAGATTCAAGAGCAATACTGAATTCCCGCCCTTACCAACTATCTCTCACGCCCCAATTATTCAGAACTCTAGCACCAGTTACCGGGAAGGAACCTATCTAGCACTACAACCTAATCCACAACAACCCGCACAACAAACGGAAAAAACATTGTTCAGTCGAACAAAAAGAATCGCAGCCATATGCCAACACAGCAAATTTAAGCACTAAGGGAAATGAAGTGAGAATTCCCCCAAAAATTGTTCTGGAGAAGTAATAGACCATACCAACCTATAACCCACAACCCGTATCCACCTCTCCCACATAGTACCTCAGAAGCACCATACAACTATCACCAAATAGGGGGACACCAACCCCCAAATACTGAAATCCCACTGATAGAAAAACTGATGACTTTCATAATGACCATCACTGAGCTAATCAGAACCCGGACCCGGTACAAGTAATCAACTCACTCCAGCAAATTATTAATTCCTCCACTCCATGAACCCTACAGCCAATTCAAGGCACCACAATCTCCCCCGTACACAACTCAACTTAACCTCTTCAATGGAACGGAAGGTCCGTGTACTCAAATAGGGAAGCTTGATCATCGAGCTACGTAATAGTAAAATCGATATTGCACTATTATCTGAAACTTGGTTTCAACCACAGAAAGAAATCAACTTTAAGCATTACCAGACATATCGAAACGACCGCCCAGACGGAAAAGGAGGAGTCGCAATCTTGATTAGACATCACATACCACACGAACCGGTAAAGTTAGCTCCCACCAACTGCCCATTCCAAGCTATTTCTATTCGATTACGCCTTAAAAACCTCGAATGCACAATTATATCTTTATACTGCCCCCCGCGGACTAGAATAAGTCGAAACGACTGGGACCATCTCTTTAAACAAATACACCCCCCATACATTATAGCGGGCGACTTCAACGCACACAGCAGAAGCTGGGGCTGCCAACAGGACGACCCCTTTGGCTTGGACATATTACAAAGAATAGAAGACCAAAATCTCGTCATAATGAACAATGGATCCCCTACGCTAATCCCAAGAGTAGGACGGAACCCATCAGCTGTGGACTTAACACTCTGCTCTCCATCTATTGCATCTGTAACTACGTGGCAAACTTTAACCGACAGTTTAGGATCGGACCACCTACCTATCAAAATCACGATAGGTTGCAACACCAACTTCGAGTGGAAGGGACACCCCACAAACACTGGAACACCAGCCAAGCAAATTGGGCACTATATAAACAATACTTGAGAGGAAGTTAGGAACATCCCCACGGATATCTCGGCCAGGGAGGCATACAAACAGTTGATGCAAGCCATCACAACGCTGCAGACAAATCAATACCACTTAAAAAACGACGTAAACTCACAAGTAATCCTCCAGCAATTTGGTGGAATATGGAGTGCTCTAAAGCAGTGGCCAAAAGGAGATTAGCACTCAGAAATTATCGCAAGGAACCGACAGTAGAAAGATTCTTAACCTACAAAAGAACATGTGCATACACCAAACGAATACTGCGAACTCAGAAACGACTCAGTTGGATGCAATACTGTGAGAACCTGGGGAAAGATACAAACACTAGCACTATCTGGCAACAAATAAGAAACTTGAAGAACAGGAAAACGTTCACTTCAAGCAGTAAGTTAGACAGCTCATGTATAGAAGCCATAGCGGAAAGAATTGCCCCCGATAGTGTTAACCATAAAAACTTTAGATTCTCTCCGAACGCAGAACAACACAGTTAAAGAAGTGGAACGAAATATTAAACAGTCCCCTGACACGACACCAGGCAAAGATAGAATACATTACTCGATGTTGTATAATCTGCCTGCCAATGCCCTACAGCTCCTAACTAAAATCTTTAACGAAATCTGGATGAAGCAACCGAGTCCCATAGAGTGGAGAACTCAGATAATTATACCAATACTAAAACCCAACAAAGATCCCAAGCAACCAGGATCGTATAGACCTATTTCCCTGATGTCGTGTGTATCCAAAACATAGAACGCATCGTAAAAAACAGATTAGAATATTGGATGGAAAAAAAACAACTTACTAGCAACATCACAATTTGGATTCAGGAAAGGAAAAAGTACACTCGATAACATAGCATTAATTACTACAGATATCAATATTGCATTCGCACGGAAATTTTACTTAGGGGCAATATTCTTAGATATCACTTCAGCTTATGACAACGTTGTTATCAACATTCTGATGCAAAAGCTCTCCAACTTGGGAATCCCACATGAGTTTGTAGCAGGGATACACTCGCTCATATCAGAAAGAGTTATATACATCTCAAACTCAGGGGAACTGGTAGGCCCCCGTTGGGTCTACAATGGACTCCCACAAGGAGCGATATTAAGTCCTCTCCTTTATCTGATATACACCCACGACTTAGAAAAAATCTTCTCCCCAAGTATTCTAATCCTCCAATTTGCGGACGACATCGTTATATACACCATGAGCTCATTAATAGAAGACGTCTTCGAACAGTTGTATGAAGCGATACAGACATTCATCAAGTGGGCCCACCGTAACGGACTAGACATATCTACTGAGAAATCATCAGTAGTCATATTCTCAAAACGCAACATTCCCGATATGGCCAGGATACAACTAGGTCCCTTTTCATTCCCAGTACATAAACAGAGCCGATTCCTAGGAATGATATTGGATTCCCGACTAACTTGGAGAGACCATATTCAGCATATAATAGCCAAATCAGACCAACGACTTAATATCCTAAGAGCAGTGGCCGGAGCGAGATGGGGATCCCACCCAACGCACTTCTGCTCCTATACAAATCAATGATTAGATCTATCATAGACTATGGCAGCGTCTTTTACGCCAACGCCACAAAAGACGCATTGCGGAAATTAGATTCCCTGCAGCATCGCTGCCTCAGAACATGTTTAGGAGCATTCAAATCTACACCAACCAACGCCTTATTAGTGGAAGCAGGCGAAATGCCACTCAACATAAGAAGACAACTACTTACAGAGAAGTTTATAATCGAAAAACTGAGCAGCACCACCCACCCACTAAAGGAAAGGTTAGACAACCTCAAACACTGTAAGCGGAAAAAAGGAAATAAACAGACTGGCGCGCTAAGCAACAGTCTGCTACTTAACATGTATAAAACGTGGGAAGAAAGGAGCGTTAACATAACAAAGTTTTCCACACACCCGATATTCCAAGCTCCCTACCAGCTCCGATGTCTAGACACACAAGTAATGTATTTGGAACACAAGCCGGGAACCAACGTCAACTACGCCCTGAACGCCCTGCTCGCCAGCCAAGACCCAAATTCAATCCATATATACACAGATGGATCAAAAAATAATTCAGGAGAACGAGTCGGCAGCGCACTATATTGCCCCAAAACGCAGTACAAAGCTCTATACTCCTTACCACCGCAAACTACAATATATTTGGCAGAAGCGGACGCGATACTAGAAGCTGTAAGATACGGCCGGACCAGAAGACCTAAGAAGGTGGTCATAATAGCCGACTCCTTGAGCGTCATCAGGAGCATAGCAGAACCAAAGTGGAATTATAGGATGGCACCACTACTAATAGAAATACTAAATGAAATACACATAAGCAACAACATAGGCATCACAACAAGCTTAGTATGGGTTCCCTCGCATAACGGGATTAAGTTCAATGAAACCGGGACAGACTAGCCAAGGAAGCTATCGCATACGGACAAAGAAAAGAACTACTACTACCCCCATCAGCATATGTACAAGATATTAAACAGCGAGCAAGAAATAGATGGCAAACAGATTGGAACAATACGATGCACCATAAAGGATCCTTTTACGGACACATCCAACCACATATTCCGTCCAAACCCTGGTTCTACAGATGGAAAATCAACAGACGCCACTAATTAATATAATCAGAAGCAGATTCCACCACGGAAACTTTCCCAGCCACTTGAACCGGATAGGACTAAGAGATAGCCCCAGATGTGACTGTGCCGACCGAGCAATAGGGGACATCAACCACCTGCTATTCTCCTGCAAAAAATACACCAACATCCAAAACAAAATGTGAAGGAACTCACAAGGTGCAAGATCCCCTTCCCAACTAATTTAGCCATCCTGCTCTCTTCCAACAACCACTCAATATACAGAACCATAATGTCCTTTTTTAAAGAAGGAAATATTCAAATATAAGACAAAGCTGATAAGCCAATCCTAGACCAACAGCCATAAACTACTACACAATTATCTATAACATACACACTAAAGCAACACCCAATGACAATAGATACAAATATACGCAACATTATTCTCACCAAAGGATCCAAATAGATCAGGCAACCACAGGAACTATTTCACGAACTTTGAATTGTGGTGGAAATATACAAAAAGCTGCCCCTGTGCTGTTGGCGACGACTCACACTGTGCAATTGTAAAGGTAACAACGTGATATATTTTATAAAGAAATTGTAACCCATCTCTCATGGGACTTATGAACCATTGTAAAATAAAAGATAAGAAATTGTAATTTAACTAAACATTAAACATAAACCATTGTAAAATAAATGTAAAGAACCTGGCAGTATGGCCGACCAGGCCGAAAGCCAACAAATAAATAATAAAAAAAAAAAAAATTAAGGGTCCATAAAAATCACCGCTGAGACAGGGATTTGAAACGAGGACCTTTCGTTCCCCAATCAGTCACCTTAACCAGATATACTGTTAATATTAGCATGTTGGTGACGTGACTCATAAGATTTTACACATCCAAAAATCGTCCAACACTCCTAAGAAAGTTTTCACTTCTAAAACTAAAAATCTAACCTATTCGTCAACCCCAAGGTTGGTCGAATCTTCCAGAAAGATATTGCCAAGCTATTGCGTCAGAGGCAGGAAGGCCAATTCCTTTCCCCAGAGGCTTACATCTTAACATGGAATCAGAATTATGGAACGTTCTGGCATAGCTCATTTTATCAAATACAACTCCAAAACGTTCCTACTCATCACGGGATTTGAACTCACGACTTGAGAGAGAATCTTTCAGTAGCAAGCGCCTTAAACGCTGAGCTACTACACCGCTTTGTTTCGTAGGTTGCGAGGGCTACTATCAAAATCGGATAAAAACTGTAGATTTGTATTGTAATAGGGGCTACTTGTGGGAACGTTTTTTATGGTTTATAGTTTATCATTTTAATCAATATTTAATAATGGATATTTTATATTTAAAATCTAAAATTAGAAAGAATCTCGAAGTTGTCCAGATATACAGGGAAATTGTAACAATAATTCATATGACAATTACATCTCTAGACGAATTTATCTTTATTTTCAATACACGGTTGTATAAAATAGCAATGCAATGCCTAGATGTAAAATTAGCCGTTTAGAAAACAAACAAAATGAAACTTACTTTAAAATATGAACTAAGATCTATCTACATATGCAAAACCTACTACGCTGTCGTAACAGGGGAAGAGGTGATACTGCCACGTGGCGGCGGCGTCCAGGTGGCGGACAGGGGAGTCTTCACCGGTTTACCGGCAGACTTGAGCAAAATTAAATAGCTCTTGCGGACCAAACACACCACAGCAAGACACCAGCTGCCCGTACGAGCTTACAATCCATGCGATGAGAGTGAGTCGATAAAGCGATTTATTCGACCTGGGTATTTTCATGCCCACCATCAAAAATTAACCATGATGGAAACGCAAGCAAAAGAGCTACTACCTCAAGCTCGAGCTGAAGACAGCGACGGCGAACCTGGTCATTCGGATTCTGGATACCAGGCCATCATGCAGGGAATTTTCGGAGCTTCCCAACCTCTTCAAATACAAAAGAGTACAATTTGTTGATACATTTAACGTACAGACATTAATCAAAACAGGGAAGCTTAAAGTACTGACAGAACCTGTGACAGGTTTAGGATCCTTATACTAGCATGTACAAGAAACAACATTCTGCGATTCCAATCATTTTGACTCAAATGGATATCTCATCTTTAAGGGAAAACCCGCAACTAAATAACCTAATACTAACTTACGAGCATTTGAACTGCTTTCCTAGTACACAAGAGTATCCAAAACTTGGTTGTAGACTTCTCATCACAATCGGAACATCTCTCTCTGCTCACAGTAAAATGTAGGCCTTCTACACACTAGTGAATGCACATGCTCTAGTCAACAACGATCCCGACTAAAACAAAATCGAAAAGTTCTCGTCACAAATGGAAAAGAGTACTTGCCAAAATCTCTCAACACCATGTCAGGATACTCCTCGGACACTTTAACGCACAAATCGGCAGAGAAAGGAAATACAGACGCTTAATCGGTCGCATAGGAA
>JARYHS010007965.1:0-10217 GCA_031002005.1 Vandiemenella viatica
TAATAAATAGCGATAATCATATTAATGGGGATATTTGTGGAATAAAAATACTTATATTTTCCATCAGAAGTATTTGTTAATATACTATACATTGGTTTAAGAGACCATTACTTACTTTCAGTCATCTGATGAAGAAGTATTAATTAATAATATCTACAGATTGACATTCAATTGTTTTTTTTAAACTAACTTCTTATTCAATCATTTTCTTAATTCATGATATGAATAAGTTTGTTGATGTTCTTTCTACAACAATAGGTATAAATCTGTGATTTACTCCGCAGATTTCTGAACATTGTCCATAAAATAATCCTGGACGGTTAATACTAAATCTTGCTTGATTAAGACGTCCAGGAGTAGCATCTACTTTAATTCCAATTGATGGAATTGTTCATGAATGAAGAACATCAGATGCTGTTGTTAAAATACGTATAGGGATATTTATCGGAATAATGGTTCGATTACCAACATCTAATAGACGAAAATTATCATTTTTTAGATCATTTTCATTTAATCTATATGAGTCAAATTCAATATTTTTAAAATCTGAATATTCATAGCTTCAATATCATTGTCGTCCAATTGTTTTAATTGTGACTAAGGCGTCGTTAGTATCATCAATTAAATATAGTATTCGAATTGAAGGAAGAGCAATAAAAATTAGTGTCATAGCTGGTAATATAGTTCAAATGGATTCAATTAAATGTCCGTGTAGTATATATCGGTATAATAATTTATTGTTCAGTATATATATTATGAAGTATCCTACTACTATGGTAATTACAATTAAAACAATTAATGCATGATCATGAAAAAATGATAATTGTTCTATTAGTGGTGATGAACTATCTTGAAAAGAAATATTTGATCAAGTTGCCATTGTTCTAATAAAAGGTTGAACTTTATATGTAAAGCTTAAATATACTGCACTTATCTGCCATATTAGAAATAAAGCCTTAAATAATGCATGAGTCAATAAATGAAAAAATGCTAAGTCATAATATCCTAAAGATAAAATTCTTATTATTAAACCAAGCTGACTTAAAGTAGATAAAGCAATAATCTTTTTTAAGTCATATTCAAAATTAGCACC
Organism: Vandiemenella viatica; assembly: GCA_031002005.1. NCBI lineage: Eukaryota > Metazoa > Arthropoda > Insecta > Orthoptera > Morabidae > Vandiemenella > Vandiemenella viatica. The sequence goes on from JARYHS010007965.1 coordinate 1,094, forward strand.
AATTCCCGCTATAAATATAGTTAAACAACCAATTAATAATAAATAAATATTAAAACCACTACATACTAATAAAAAATTAAATCGAATTATCAAATATACACCTGCCGTTACTAAAGTAGAAGAATGAACTAAAGCAGAAACAGGTGTAGGAGCAGCTATAGCAGCAGGAAGCCAAGAAGAAAATGGAATTTGAGCTCTTTTAGTTATTGCAGCAATAATTAAAAAAAACATAACCAAAAACTTCTCTCAGCTACTAAAATAAATATAATAAATATAATTCCAACTACCATAATTTAATATTAAAGCAATAGAAATCAAAATAGCAACATCACCAATACGATTAGATAAAACAGTCAATATACCAGCATTATAAGGTTTTACATTCTGATAATAAATAACTAAACAATAAGAAACTAACCCCAATCCATCTCATCCAAGTAAAATTCTAATAATATTAGGTCTAATAATTATAAATATTATTGACAAAACAAATAACAAAACAAGAAAAACAAAACGATTAAAATTCCTTTCACCGTGTATATAATCAATTCTATAATAAATTACTATTGAAGAAATAAATATAACAAAAGATATGAAAGTTATTGACATTCAATCAATAAGTAAAGTTATAACCACAGAAGATCTATTTAATCTAAAAATATCTCACTCAATAAAAATAACTAAGTCGTTTAAAATCAAATAAATACCGACATAAAAAATTAATAATCTTATTATAAATAAAAAAATAAATCTATAAATACCAATTGAAAATATATACATTACTGACCCAAGGTGATATAATCACTTCAATGATACCACAAATCAACATTTTATATAAAATACTTAGGTATAAAATAAAATCAATCTTTAAAAATAAAATATTTAAAGGTAATCAATGTAGTATTACCAAAATATATTCCCGTAAATAACCAGTAGAAAAACTATATAAACCAGAAAAGTATAAACCATGTTGACTATAAGAATATATATATAATGTATAAGCTGCACTAAAAAAAGATAAAACAAATAAAATAGGTAATATATAAATAGATCAAGAAATAATACTATTTATTAGAGAAAATTCACCAAGCAAATTTAAGGAAGGGGGGAAAGCTATATTAGAAGAACTTAACAAAAATCATCATAAACATATTGAAGGCATAAAATTCAATATACCCCTATTAATTATTAAACTACGACTACCCATACGCTCATATATGAGATTTGCCAAACAAAATAAACCAGAAGAACATAAACCATGCCCAACTATTAAGTATAAAGAACCAGTTAAACCCCAATAATTTATACTTAATAAACCCACAATTACTAACGATATATGAGCAATTGAAGAATAAGCAATTAATAATTTCAAATCTACTTGACGTATACAAATTAATCTAACCATAAAACCACCTATTAAACTCAAACCTATAATTAAATAATTATATATAAATCCAGATAAAATAATAACCTTTATAATACGAATTAAACCATAACCACCTAACTTTAATATAACCCCAGCTAAAATTATTCTTCCAGAAATAGGAGCTTCAACATGAGCCCTAGGTAATCATAAATGAACTATATATATAGGTATCTTTACCAAAAAGGCCAATACAGAAAAAATATAAAAATACAAATTAAAATTAATTAAATCAAATAATATAGGTAATAATAAACTACCTAAACTAAAATAAATAGATAATAAAACCAATAATAAAGGTAATCTAGCAACCAAAGTATAAAAAATTAAATAAATTCCCGCCTGTAATCGTTCAGGTTGGTAACCCCAACCTAAAATCAATATAAAGGTTGGAATAAGTCTAGATTCAAAATATAAATAAAAAGAAAAAAGCGATAGTCTAGAAAAAGCTATATATAATATTAATATCAAGAACAAAACAATAAACATAAAATTATTACAATAAAATTTATTTAAATAAATACTAGTTCTAGAAGTTAATATTAAAGTACAAATCCATAAACTCAATAAAATCATTACAAAAGAAATAGAATCATAAAATAACCCATAGCTAATAGCATTAAAATCAATATAACCATGATAATTAATTAAATAAATAAAACTTAATAAAAATAATAAAGAATGAACCAACCACCATGAACTTTTTAATAAACATAAAGGTATCATAAATAACAAAAACAATATATATATTAACATAAAGAAAATCTAAAAGAATTAAAAAAATCATTACCATAAGAACGAATTATAGAAACTAAAATAGATAAACCTAAAGCACCCTCACACACAGAAAATACCAAAAAAATGACCAAAAAAAAAAATTCTGCACCATATATAATTAAATAAATAAGACATTAATTATATATAATGAAATAACAATATATTCTAATCTCAGTAAAACTAATAATAAATGTTTACGCTTAGATGAATAAATATAAATACCACAAAAATATATTAATAAAGAACAAATCAAAGATAATGAAACCATAAGTTTTAATAGTTTATATTCAAAACACTGGTCTTGTAAACCAGAAAAAAGGAAAACTTTTAAAACATCAGAGATAGATAACTCCTTCACTGGTCCCCAAAACCAATATTTTACATAAACTAATCTCTGTAATTATTATAATATTATTCATAATATCAATAACAATAAACATAATATTTTTAAGATCAAAAACTCCAATATCAATATTATTAATTATTTTAGTACAAACAATTTTAATTTGTATATTTAGAGGAAATATTATAATAAATTATTGAATATCATATATTCTATTCCTAATTTTTTTGGGTGGATTAATAGTAATTTTTATTTACATTACAAGAATTGCCTCAAATGAAATATTCAATATAAAAATAAAAAGTATATTAATAACAATTATCATTATTATAATAATATTAATAATATACTTTTTAGATATAAACTTATTCATTAATGAACAATTCAATAGAGATATAAAATTACAAAATATATCAAATATAGAAATAACAGAATCAATTAAAAAATTATATAATAAATCAAATTTAATAACAATAATAATAATAATTTATCTATTAATTACAATAATTGCAGTAGTAAAAATTACTAATTTTTATTCAGGACCAATCCGAAAAATATATGAATAAACCCTTACGTATAAATAATCCAGTATTTAAAATTATTAATAATTCTCTTGTTGATTTACCTGCACCAACAAACATTTCATTCATATGAAATTTTGGGTCATTGCTGGGATTATGCCTAATTACACAAATCATAACAGGTCTATTCTTAGCAATACATTATACCCCAAACATCGAAATAGCATTTAATAGTGTAATTCATATCTGCCGAGATGTAAATAATGGATGAATAATACGTACAATCCATGCCAATGGAGCTTCATTTTTCTTCATCTGTCTATACATTCATGTCGGACGTGGATTATATTATGGATCATATATATATATACATACATGAATAGTAGGTACAATAATTATATTTTTAGTAATAGCAACAGCATTTTTAGGATATGTATTACCATGAGGACAAATATCATTCTGGGGAGCAACAGTAATTACTAATCTATTATCAGCAATTCCATATATTGGAACAGACCTAGTTCAATGAATCTGAGGTGGATTTGCAGTTGACAATGCAACACTAAACCGATTCTTCACATTCCATTTTGTATTACCATTTATTATTGCCGCAATAGTAATAATTCACTTATTCTATTTACACATAATAGGATCAAATAATCCTTTAGGAATCAATAGTAATATTGACAAAATCCCATTCCACCCATACTTTACATTTAAAGATTCAATTACCTTTATTATAATAACCACAGCATTAATTATAATTTCTTTAATAAGACCATATATATTAGGAGATCCAGATAATTTTATTGCAGCTAATCCATTAGTAACACCAGTACATATTCAACCTGAATGATACTTCCTGTTCGCATATGCCATTTTACGATCAATCCCCAATAAATTAGGAGGAGTAATTGCACTAGTAATATCAATTAGAATCTTAATAATTATACCATTCTATAATAAAACAAAATTCCGAGGAATTGAATTTTATCCAATAAATCAAATTATATTTTGAATAATACTTTCAATCGTAATAATATTAACATGAATTGGTAAACGACCAGTAGAAGAACCATACATCTTTACAGGTCAAATATTAACTATCATATATTTTTCATACTTCATCATAAATATTCATATAACAAATCTTTGAGACAAAATAATTAAATAGTTAATTAGCTTAACCCCCCAAAAGCATATGTCTTGAAAACATACATTAGAAGTTTAAATCTTCTATTAACTTACTTTTTAATTGTTCTAATTATATTTGACTAACTAATAGAAAAAATTAATATTTTTAAACCAATAAAAAAACATAAATAATTTAAAGATAAAGGTAAAAAACTTATCCAAGCTAAATATATTAACTTATCATAACGAAAACGAGGCAAATTATTAATGCATTTTTTACACCTTTTCTAATCGATCAATGAAAATAATTTAATAATAATAATAATAAAGATTGGATTCTCCTGACTGCGGTTTTTATGTGGTTTTCCGCAGCCATCTGCCTCATAAACTACAAATTTCACAAAAAAATGTAATTATAATGCGCAGAACATAGTTAAACAATTCGCAGACAGATGGCAATACTTTACTTCCTCCATTAATACGCAGTACTGTCTGGCAGTAGGTATAAAATGCTTGGCATCAACAATGGCATGCAGCCAGTAAAATCATAACTCCAAATTTGACCATGCCAACTCATCAAAGGCCGACCTGGGGAAAGGTGGCGAGGAAGAATAAGAAAAGGATACTGGTACAGTACCAAAACGTGATTCACAATCAGAATGACACAACACGTTAAAAAAGCTTGTAAGTATCACAGACGTACATCAATTTTCATTGCCTTGTTTCTCGAAAGCAGACAAACCAGCAGAATAAAGGGAGCGCCAAGTTAACAGAGATATTATAAACGAAGATAGCAAGGCAAGAATAAGCTAAACACATTCTTCTTCGACTAATTCTTCACTGAAAATTGTTTAGACCCAATATTTCAACGAATGTATTCTCACCTACAGATGTAGAGTGAACGAACCATAAAACGCGAAGTTTAAAGCTTACCTAGAGTGCGTTGTTGAAAGACTGGCATGGCATCGGCAGGCGTTGTTACGTTGCCGAGCAGCAATTCAGACTTCATTATAACCCCACAGAGCACAAAACTCAGAGTGTTGATGACGAGCAGCCTCAGTAACCGGTATCCAAGTATCACTAGTTCATACAATATCATACCCAAGGTGAATTCCAAACGCCTCTGTAAGAACGCTGTTCCAAAAGCTTCTGATATGCACCAGAGCTCTGGTTGATTGGAAATCTAAGAAATGTCGTACTTCCAAACTGTGTTCCGCTACCGCAAATTTGTGCATTTGTCCAATGCTATTGTGGATTCCAACTGAATGATGACTGGATAGTGGATATTGAGGCTGGTCGTCGTCAACGATCCGTGTTTTGTGCTTCGCGGAGTAATATATACATATATATATATATATACAATTTCATTCCTGCTGGAGGGTCGCGGCCGACTCTTCTCAGCAGAACTAAACTACGGGGAAGGAAGGGGGAACCATCCCATCCCATCATTCGCATTGAGTAATTGGGGAAAACCACGGAAAACTCCAGTCAGGATGGCCGGACGGGATTTGACCCCTGCCCTCCCGAATGGTAGATAGAAGGGCAAATTTGCTCTCCTCCTATCTCGGTGGAGTGCTAATGGAATCTGAGACTTTCTCCAGGCAACGCCTATTGTTGCCATGTCAGCCTATCAACAACACACTCTTGAAAATTTTTACGGCTTGTTCACTCTGCACCTGAAGATACCGTCTGAGGGTACAGTCATCAAAGTATTGTATTTAAACAAAATTTTAACTCTACTACTATATCAATGAAGAATTTATCAAGGTAAAGCGCCAAGAAAATCTTAGTTAGTTTACATTTTCTTTGGTAGAAAGTAATTTTATATAGGCGTTACGGCACCTTTGACCTGCAGCATATAAGCTGATTGGATACAGTCACAGGTGGCTTGCTAATAGAAGTAAGACGGATGTTTTTTTTTTTTTTTTTCTTTTCCTCCGAGTCTCTAATTGTTGTTGCAAGTGTTTCGATGACTACTGCTAAGTCTCCTTGTCCTTCACCACCTTTTAACAACATTTTTCAGTCAGCTGCTTTTGATAAGTTTTACTCATCCTTGGCATGGTCAAATTTGGAGCTTTGATTTTACAGCGTCACTCCCTTGCTGACATTTTAAACCTTATGTCAGTTAGTATTATGCACTAATTATGGAAGTAAAGTATTACCATTTGTCTGTGAAACGTATTATCTACGTGGTAAGTGTATTTTTTGTTTCCGAAATGTTAGTTTATGAGGCTGAGATTTGATACCGCACTGACATTCGCCTTGGCTGCGGGAAACCACTTAAAAACCGCAGTCTAGACGGTGGGCACGCGGGGGGGGGGGGGCGATGGGCCTGTACCCGGTCTTGTTGGACCTTCCTAGTGCCACAATGTAAGGTACTGTTGTTAATTATAGTGTGTTATTACTTATTTCGTATAAGGAGGTGAAAAAAGGAATGGTAGAATTGTTTTAGGCCTAATCTTCCGAATTATTTCAAAGTTTATGTTCTTATCCAACGGTCTAACCACCGTCAGCAATGTCGTATAGTGCCCATAGGTTTCTGATTTAAGTAAACAATTTGGTACACAATACCGTGGATAGAAATTTAGCGCCTCCACCTATACTACTTTGCTGCCCAAGACACGAATGATGGAAATTTCTTCCAGCTTCCAAACTCGGACCAGCTAACAAAAGGAGCTATTCTGGTGTCTCAGCTACCTCAATCATAGAAACTTGTAAAGTAAAAATGACAGACAGTACATTCCTACACATACATTGCGTTCGCCGGAAAACGCTACCCTCCCAGTCTGTTGCCGTCGGCAACTTGCTCGGTCAGTGGAGGCAGCAGTTTCCGCCAACCGGCACCGTGAATCACCGCACTGTTTAACACCTTCGCTGCCCCAACAGTGCATTGCAGTGACCCTTACATTGTTAAGAACGGTTTCTTTGCATTGTAGATAGTTTGTGACTTCAGTCTCTTATTAATCAGTGTTGTGAATAAACGTTTCTTTGCGGTTTGGCTGGTTTGGGGCTTCATACTCTTATTAATCTGTACCGTGTTTGAGTGTGAGTATAATTATGGTACGTTACAGTTTGCAACAAAGAATATTTCTCTACGATACATATGTGAAGAAGAAGTCGTTTAAAAAGTGTCGCAGTAAATTTCGTCGCGAATTTCCTGGCGCTTTACTGCCAGCTAAATCAACAATTCTGCGTCTGGTTAAAAAAGTAAGAGAAACTGGTTCATTTTTCAACAAAAAGAGACTGTCGGTCAACCGTATTCTCACAGAGGAGAAAATTGACGATATCGCTTTTCGACTAGAACAGTCACCCAAAAAATCATTAAGTCAGTTAGGGCAGCGTGTGTCTCGAAATATGTTCAGAAGATGTGAAATGTGCATTACACAAGAGGGTCAAAACTTCCAGCATCTTTTATAAGGTAAGCTAATGAATTACGTCACATTTAAATGCTTAGCACACAAGTTTATGAAGTTTATGAAGCGTAATTATTATGAAATAGTCCGCGGCCGACGGTCGAACAATGCCGGAAACTGAGCGCTCGCTCGCCGGGAGCAGTTTCTTCCTTGTAGCGCTGACAGTGGGTTGCGTTTCCCGGCGAACGCCCTGTATAATCTCGTTTAATTGTTTAAATTTTAATTTAATTTATTCCATAGCTCAAGAAGCAGAACAAAAAGCTGAAATTCTTAATGGAATACCACCACACTGATAAACCAAGACAAAATTTAAGTCCATGGAGTTTTCTAAAATTTAATTTTGTCTTTTATTGATATGATTTGTTTTTAGGAAGAACTTTTCGGCTTATTTTCGGTTGTATTCCTCGTATTAGGATACGATTGTTGCGTTGTTGAGAATAAACGAAGCAAGTTTAGTCTAGAGGTTAGTACAAACGCCTGTTTTGTTTACAGTGCACGAGGTGGCCCTTCTTTCCCTGTATGATATTTATCATAAATTGCTTCAATAAGATAACATTTTCCATCTCTACTATATTTATATCAACATTCAACAGAAGTTGTTTCGAGAAACTGCGACCGAGCGTGGTGGGTGAACGGTTAACGTTCTGGCCTCGCATTCGGGAGAACGCGGGTTCGAATCCTGGGTTTTCCATGATTTCCCCAAATCACTCCAGGCGAATGCCGGGATGCTTCCTTCAAAAAGGCCATGGTCGAATTCCTTCCCGTTCCTTGTCCCCAGTATCATCCCGCCTCTAATGACTTTAGCTGTGGACGAAGCGTAAAGCCGTAAGTTAAAAAAAAAAAAGAAAAAAAAATAACAACTGTGGAACTCGAACTCGAAACCTGGATGGCTGGACTGTATATCGAACCAGCGCTCACTGGAATGGGATACCTCCGTTTTCCTTTATTTCGGATAATCTTTCGTGTCCTATTTCACCACTTCTTGTGCACTAAATTATCTTATCTCAAAACATTCTGCTGGTTCATTTCGTCCTCATGCACGGACGAATCAGTACGAGATGTCTATTTAGGGACATCTTGCCGTATTAAACCCTTATGCTCGGTATCTTAGTCGCCTCAGAATTCTGCTCTTTGCTTGTTGCCGAATTTACTGTCATTGTTTTGTTGACCTAAACAGGACACGATAAAAGAAACCAATCGATGACTATGAGATGTTGGAATCCCGATTATTGTATGATTCTCGTAGTATACGTGCCACCAAAAACCACTTGTCTCTTTTCAATCATTCGGAAAACGAGTAACCGAATGCTAAACTCCACCACTATAATAAAAGCGTAATTATGTAGTCGCCTTAGATAAAGATCTGATATGTTTCACAGAGAGAAGAGGTGTCGTAATGTAAAATGTGCTGATACGATCTCCTTCTCAGTGTATCTTAGCTGTAACGTGATATCAGAACCTGCGCGGGTCCTGTTACGGTTGTTGCGTCCAACTATTACCGCTACAACGTCAC
>JARYHS010007966.1:0-13000 GCA_031002005.1 Vandiemenella viatica
TAATTTTTTTTTCAGTGTATATGTTATACATCTTTAGAGCCGTTAAGTATAGAACTTTTTTCATTTTAAAATAAAGACGTTAGTGGTTGTCAGCGTCTTCTATTTTACATTTTTTCCCGGTTTGGCCTAGGAACTATAATTTAAATTTAATTTTGATGCAACGGATGTTCCGTTGGAAATTTTCCTAGTAATCTATTTAGCCTTTCTTAAATTCCTTCACCCATCTAGTTTTGCGATTTACGATTTAACTTTAAATTCCTTGTTTTGGGTAAATTATTTATCACCTTCCTTGGTAATTTTTTTCAATCCTCCTACACCATTCATCACAAAAGACACTTTTCTCACTCTCTTATGCATGAACTTGTCCTCAATATTAATAATATCCTGTATTTAAACAAAAATACTACAAGTATTTACATCTAATACAGTTGGAATATTCTTGGAATATGGGATATCCGTAAGAGCAAAGAAAGCAGCTGAGCTAGGAAAAGGATAAAGTCAGTAGAAGCTGTAAAAAGACTGAACCAAATACCAAACAAATCGTGAGACAAAGTGAAGATAAATGAAGACACCATTGACAAGCTAGTACTGAAAATTTGGGAAACTTCCGGATGAAGAAGAGCCGTTCTCCATGTACACGGAATATGAGAAGCTATTGTAACAAGAATTGCTAGGATGTCCATAACAGGGAAACAGGGTTGTGTACAGGAAATGGTGAATGTTTAAAGATGCACGCAAAGAATACAATTCTCACGAACAAAATAACGGAACAAAAAGTTAACTCAAACGTTACACGGTTTGCAGAAATTTGCATGGAATCATTTCGATTATTAACTTAGATCCTAAGATTGACACCTTGGTAGCTGGCAGAACGTGAAGGTCGAGAAAATAGAAAACAAAATAGGAGTATGTTTGTATTTTAGGATCTGCCTGGTGATTAGTGAAAGAACTGAAAAGTATGAGTCAGATTGGGTGCCGTGGGATTTTTTCCTCTTTAGTGGAAGTATTTCTGTGCTTTAAGTTTATTAGCTACGCTGCAAGCTAATTACTTTGATCCGCGCTTCATTTCCTTCTTCCAGGAAACATTTCTTGCGGAGAAAATAAGAAATAGTGTGGCACAGTGCAATAACACTGTAGTCTTTCTACGTCCTGCAGGACTTAAAGTTCTAACAACGTAACTTCCCTAGAACTTTCCTGTAGATTTGGTTTATCAGTTTTTTATTCTGATACTAGCTGTTACCCGCGACTTCGTACGCGTGGACTTGGAGTTTCAATTCCAGAATTGGATATAGAAAACTGTTAGTAACGTAAGATTTGTCCCAAACAACACCGAGTCGACATAATATGATGGAAAGCCATCATTATATCATCCTATCATCTAATCTGTCTCATGAAGAGAATCAATTTACAACATATTTAAAAACAGAAAAGTAAGCGAAGGTGCGGGGATGTGTGTGTGTGTGTGTGTGGGGGGGGGGGGGGGGTTAACTGATGGCAGCTTTATTTCAGCTTGGTTTTTTCTTCTTTATTCAACATGAGCATCTGAATCTTATAATCTAATAGCAGCACATTGTCTTCTAGACCTGCACCTTAGGCCAGGTTTACGTCCGTAAGGCATGTCAAAAAGGAAGACAAATTGGTGCCAGAAACTTTTATACAGACAACAAATGAATAGTACAGTGCAGAGCAAATTGACTTCTATACTAAATAATAAGTTTTGTTTCTTATCGAAATTTATTAATAAATCAAACACTAACAGATTGCGTGACTGAGCAACCAACGTAACATTACAGACTAACACACGAATCTGTCTGTCTTTCATCATTCGATAAGTTCTTAAAATTTCGTGACTAAAACTGTTATTCATGCCGAAAAAATGTCCTGTGTCCTTCCTACACTATTTCATTGTTAAATTCCATCAATATTGATATAGCCATTTAGTCGTCAAAACGTAACAAAAAGACAGAAACTTACTTCCACATTTATAATATAATAGCTGGTACCCACAACTTCGTTCGTGATTGTAAAGTATTCATATTGACAGCTGTAGACATCTAACCACCATAGTGCACGATGGGAGACTCGATACTATTACCACACACAAATACCAGTCTTCTGCGCTATGTAGTTCCGGCAGCAAAGTAAAATTTACGGATACACACAAGTCTTTGGATGAAATACGAAAATATTCATGATCGACCAATTTCGAACACCATATCTCACACACTCCCACAGTTACCGAATTTCGGCCAACGTTGTGATCGATGGGTGACTCTGTGTTTACTACCACACAAAAACGCCGGTAATCTGCGATTGATAGTTTTCACTTAAAAGTGATACAACGTGACACATGCGTCTTTGGCAGAAATATGAAATTGCCGCAGGTCGACCATTTTATCCCCCATTTCTCCCACACCCCATAGCTACCGACATCTAACAACCATAGTGCACTACATGAGATACGATTCTACTACGAAAAACAAAACAGCAATGCTCTATGCTATGTAGTTGTGGCAGAAAAGTGACATATGCGGAGACAGTCGAAATACGAAAATATCCTTGGTCGGCCACTTACAATCACCATATCAACCACACTACCACAGTTTCTGAAAATCGGCCGCTGTTGTGATCGAAAGGTGACGCTGTGCTACTACTACACACAAACGCCAGTTATCTGTGATCTATAGTTTTTCGCTGAAAAAGTGATACACCGTGACACTTTTGTCTTTGGCAGAAGTATGAAATTGCCACAGGTCGAACACTTTCAACCCCCATATCTCCCACACCCCCATAGCTACAGACATCTAACAACCATAGTGCACTACATGAGATACGATTCTACTACCAAACACAAACACCAATGCTTCTATGCTATGTAGTTGTGGCAGAAAAGTGACATATGCGGAGACAGTCGAAATACGAAAATATCCTTGGTCGGCCACTTACAACCACCATATCTACCACAGTACACAGTTTCTGAAATTCGGCCGCTGTTGTGATCGAAAGGTGACTCTGTGCTACTACTACACACAAACGCCAGTTATCTGTGATCTATAGTTTTTCGCTGAAAAGTGATACACCATGACACTTTTGTCTTTGGCAGGAAGTATGAAATTGCCACAGGTCGATCACTTTCAACCCCCATATTCTCCCACACCCCCATAGCTACCGACATCTAACAACCATAGGTGCACTACATGAGATACGATTCTACTACCAAACACAAACACCAATGCTCTATGCTATGTAGTTGTGGCAGAAAAGTGACATATGCGGAGACAGTCGAAATACGAAAATATCCTTGGTCGGCCACTTACAACCACCATATCTACCACAGTACACAGTTTCTGAAAATCGGCCGCTGTTGTGATCGAAAGGTGACTCTGTGCTACTACTACACACAAACGCCAGTTATCTGTGATCTATAGTTTTCGCTGAAAAGTGATACACCATGACACTTTTGTCTTTGGCAGAAGTATGAAATTGCCACAGGTCGATCACTTTCAACCCCCATATCTCCCACACCCCATAGCTACCGACATCTAACAACCATAGTGCACTACATGAGATACGATTCTACTACCAAACACAAACACCAATGCTCTATGCTATGTAGTTGTGGCAGAAAAGTGACATATGCGGAGACAGTCGAAATACGAAAATATCCTTGGTCGGCCACTTACAACCACCATATCTACCACTAGTACCACAGTTTCTGAAATTCGGCCGCTGTTGTGATCGAAAGGTGACTCTGTGCTACTACTACACACAAACGCCAGTTATCTGTGATCTATAGTTTTCGCTGAAAAGTGATACACCATGACACTTTTGTCTTTGGCAGGAAGTATGAAATTGCCACAGGTCGATCACTTTCAACCCCCATATTCTCCCACACCCCCATAGCTACCGACATCTAACAACCATAGTGCACTACATGAGATACGATTCTACTACCAAACACAAACACCAATGCTCTATGCTATGTAGTTGTGGCAGAAAAGTGACATATGCGGAGACAGTCGAAATACGAAAATATCCTTGGTTCGGCCACTTACAACCACCATATCTACCACAGTAACACAGTTTCTGAAATTCGGCCGCTGTTGTGATCGAAAGGTGACTCTGTGCTACTACTACACACAAACGCCAGTTATCTGTGATCTATAGTTTTCGCTGAAAAGTGATACACCATGACACTTTTGTCTTTGGCAGAAGTATGAAATTGCAACAGGTCGATCCACTTTTCAACCCCCATATCTCCCACACCCCCATAGCTACCGACATCTAACAACCCATAGTGCACTACATGAGATACGATTCTACTACCAAACACAAACACCAATGCTCTATGCTATGTAGTTGTGGCAGAAAAGTGACATATGCGGAGACAGTCGAAATTACGAAAATATCCTTGGTCGGCCACTTACAACCACCATATCTACCACAGTACCACAGTGTTCTGAAAATTCGGCCGCTGTTGTGATCGAAAGTGACTCTGTGCTACTACTACACACAAACGCCAGTTATCTGTGATCTATAGTTTTCGCTGAAAAGTGATACACCATGACACTTTTGTCTTTGGCAGAAGTATGAAATTGCCACAGGTCGACTCACTTTCAACCCCCATATCTCCCACACCCCCATAGCTACCGACATCTAACAACCATAGTGCACTACATGAGATACGATTCTACTACCAAACACAAACACCAATGTTCTATGCTATGTAGTTGTGGCAGAAAAGTGACATATGCGGAGACAGTCGAAATTCGAAAATATCCTTGGTCGGCCACTTACAACCACCATATCTACCACAGTAACACAGTTCTGAAATTCGGCCGCTGTTGTGATCGAAAGGTGACTCTGTGCTACTACTACACACAAACGCCAGTTATCTGTGATCTATAGTTTTCGCTGAAAAGTGATACACCATGACACTTTGTCTTTGGCAGAAGTATGAAATTGCCACAGGTCGATCACTTTCAACCCCCATATCTCCCACACCCCCATAGCTACCGACATCTAACAACCATAGTGCACTACATGAGATACGATTCTACTACCAAACACAAACACCAATGCTCTATGCTATGTAGTTGTGGCAGAAAGTGACATATGCGGAGACAGTCGAAATACGAAAATATCCTTGGTCGGCCACTTACAACCACCATATCTACCACAGTACCACAGTTTCTGAAAATTCGGCCGCTGTTGTGATCGAAAGGTGACTCTGTGCTACTACTACACACAAACGCCAGTTATCTGTGATCTATAGTTTTCGCTGAAAAGTGATACACCATGACACTTTTGTCTTTGGCAGAAGTATGAAATTGCACAGGTCGATCACTTTCAACCCCCATATCTCCCACACCCCCATAGCTACCGACATCTAACAACCATAGTGCACTACATGAGATACGATTCTACTACCATACACAAACACCAATGCTCTATGCTATGTAGTTGTGGCAGAAAAGTGACATATGCGGAGACAGTCGAAATTCGAAAATATCCTTGGTCGGCCACTTACAACCACCATATCTACCATAGTAACACAGTTTCTGAAATTCGGCCGCTGTTGTAGATCGAAAGGTGACTCTGTGCTACTACTACACACAAACGCCAGTTATCTGTGATCTATAGTTTTCGCTGAAAAGTGATACACCATGACACTTTTGTCTTTGGCAGAAGTATGAAATTGCCACAGGTCGATCACTTTCAACCCCCATATCTCCCACACCCCCATAGCTACCGACATCTAACAACCATAGTGCACTACATGAGATACGATTCTACTACCAAACACAAACACCAATGCTCTATGCTATGTAGTTGTGGCAGAAAAGTGACATATGCGGAGACAGTCGAAATACGAAAATATCCTTGGTCGGCCACTTACAACCACCATATCTACCACAGTACCACAGTTTCTGAAAATTCGGCCGCTGTTGTGATCGAAAGGTGACTCTGTGCTACTACTACACACAAACGCCAGTTATCTGTGATCTATAGTTTTCGCTGAAAAGTGATACACCATGACACTTTTGTCTTTGGCAGAAGTATGAAATTGCCACAGGTCACGATCACTTTCAACCCCCATATCTCCCCACACCCCCATAGCTACCGACATCTAACAACCATAGTGCACTACATGAGATACGATTCTACTACCAAACACAAACACCAATGTCTCTATGCTATGTAGTTTGTGGCAGAAAAGTGACATATGCGGAGACAGTCGAAATACGAAAATATCCTTGGTCGGCCACTTACAACCACCATATCTACCACAGTACCACAGTTTCTGAAATTCGGCCGCTGTTGTGATCGAAAGGTGACTCTGTGCTACTACTACACACAAACGCCAGTTATCTGTGATCTATAGTTTTCGCTGAAAAGTGATACACCATGACACTTTTGTCTTTGGCAGAAGTATGAAATTGCCACAGGTCGATCACTTTTCAACCCCCATATCTCCCACACCCCCATAGCTACCGACATCTAACAACCATAGTGCACTACATGAGATACGATTCTACTACCAAACACAAACACCAATGCTCTATGCTATGTAGTTGTGGCAGAAAAGTGACATATGCGGAGACAGTCGAAATACGAAAATATCCTTGGTCGGCCACTTACAACCACCATATCTACCACAGTACCACAGTTTCTGAAATTCGGCCGCTGTTGTGATCGAAAGGTGACTCTGTGCTACTACTACACACAAACGCCAGTTATCTGTGATCTATAGTTTTCGCTGAAAAGTGATACACCATGACACTTTTGTCTTTGGCAGAAGTATGAAATTGCCACAGGTCGATCACTTTCAACCCCCATATCTCCCCACACCCCCATAGCTACCGACATCTAACAACCATAGTGCACTACATGAGATACGATTCTACTACCAAACACAAACACCAATGCTCTATGCTATGTAGTTGTGGCAGAAAAGTGACATATGCGGAGACAGTCGAAATACGAAAATATCCTTGGTCGGCCACTTACAACCACCATATCTACCACAGTAACCACAGTTTCTGAAAATTCGGCCGCTGTTGTGATCGAAAGGTGACTCTGTGCTACTACTACACACAAACGCCAGTTATCTGTGATCTATAGTTTTCGCTGAAAAGTGATACACCATGACACTTTTGTCTTTGGCAGAAGTATGAAATTGCCACAGGTCGATCACTTTCAACCCCCATATCTCCCACACCCCCATAGCTACCGACATCTAACAAACCATAGTGCACTACATGAGATACGATTCTACTACCAAACACAAACACCAATGCTCTATGCTATGTAGTTGTGGCAGAAAAGTGACATATGCGGAGACAGTCGAAATACGAAAATATCCTTGGTCAGGCCACTTACAACCACCATATCTACCACAGTACCACAGTTTCTGAAATTCGGCCGCTGTTGTGATCGAAAGGTGACTCTGTGCTACTACTACACACAAACGCCAGTTATCTGTGATCTATAGTTTTTCGCTGAAAAGTGATACACCATGACACTTTTGTCTTTGGCAGAAGTATGAAATTGCCACAGGTCGACCACTTTCAACCCCCATATCTCCCACACCCCCATAGCTACCGACATCTAACAACCATAGTGCACGACAGGAGAAGACGATTCTACTACCACACACAAATACCAAAGGTCTATGTTATGTAAGTTGTGGCAGGAAAGAGAAGTATACGGAGATACGAATTTTTGGTCGAAATATGAAAACGCCCTGCACTGACCAACTTTAATCATTATATCTCCCACATCCCCACAGCTATCGGCATTCGGCGAACGTTGTGCATGACAGGAAACTCCATGCTACTTCCACCACAAACATCAGTGATCTGTGCAAGGTAGTGGTGGCTGAAAAGTGAAAATAGGAAAAAACACGTCTATTTTTATATATATATAAGATTAACAATATTATCAAATTCAGCATTGCTCTTTAAATTTATAATGCCAAGTGTAAATAAGCAGTTTGTGTCATAAAATCAAACCATTTATTTAGGTACTATAAGGCTTGGAAATAAATAATTTTAAAAAAATTTCAGTGTAACATATTCTCTAAGTATTTGATCCGTTTCATCATCAAAATTATGTTTTGTATGTGGAGTGCTTTGTTTATTGAAGTTGTCCTTGTCCATAAGTTACTATAACATGAATCTATAAAACTGATAAATTGTATACTAATTGCTCTCAAACCGCTTTACACAAAACAAACAAAAGTTTTGACATGAAAATTACATTGATAATGTTGACGTTTTAGGTTATATTGCGTTCAAAAATTATAAAAAATTAACGTTCAAGTGGCGCTGGGGACCTATCAATTGTGCACCAATAGATAACGTACCATTTTACGCAAAACGCTTACGAACAACCTTTTTTAAATCCCAGAGAAATCAAATCTACAACCACCATATCTACCACAGTACCACATTTTCTGAAAATCGGCCGCTGTTGTGATCGAAAGGTGACTCTGTGCTACTACTACACACAAACACCAGTTATCTGTGATCTATAGTTTTCGCTGAAAAGTGATACACCATGACACTTTTGTCTTTGGCAGAAGTATGAAATTGCCACAGTCGACCACTTTCAACCCCCATAGCTACCGACATCTAACAACCATAGTGCACGACAGGAAAGACGATTCTACTACCACACACAAATACCAAAGGTCTATGTTATGTAGTTGTGGCAGGAAAGAGAAGTATACGGAGATACGAATTTTTGGTCGAAATATGAAAACGCCCTGCACTGACCAACTTTAATCATTATATCTCCCTCATCCCCACAGCTATCGGCATTCGGCGAACGTTGTGCATGACAGGAAACTCCATGCTACTTCCACCAACAAACATCAGTGATCTGTGCAAGGTAGTGGTGGCTGAAAAGTGAAAAATAGGAAAAAACACGTCTATTTTTATATATATATAAGATTAACAATATTATCAAATTCAGCATTGCTCTTTAAATTTATAATGCCAAGTGTAAATAAGCAGTTTGTGTCATAAAATCAAACCATTTATTTAGGTACTATAAGGCTTGGAAATAATTTTAAAAAAATTTCAGTGTAACATATTCTCTAAGTATTTGATCCGTTTCACCATCAAAATTATGTTTTGTATGTGGAGTGCTTTGTTTATTGAAGTTGTCCTTGTCCATAAGTTACTATAACATGAATCTATAAAACTGATAAATTGTATACTAATTGCTCTCAAACCGCTTTACACAAAACAAACAAAAAGTTTTGACATGAAAATTACATTGATAATGTTGACGTTTTAGGTTATATTGCGTTCAAAAATTATAAAAATTAACGTTCAAGTGGCGCTGGGGACCTATCAATTGTGCACCAATAGATAACGTACCATTTTACGCAAAACGCTTACGAACAACCTTTTTTAAATCCCAGAGAAATCAAATCATGCGAAATAAAGTATTTTCTCGTACTTTATTGTTTTCACAAAGTATGGAGTACAATTAGCAGAAATAACGTATAATACTTTATTTTAAAGTACGGGTGACAACCCTAGTTATATATACAATTCCTTGTGCCTTGGTGACGTTTTTAATCTGCTCCAGTCCACATTTCAACCTAACCACAAGAACAAACTCTACATGGCGAAACAGAAATGTATTATTCCGCGTGTTTTATCACTCTTGCAGTTCAAACTGAAGTTGTATTTTGAAATTAATTCTTATAATTTATGTTGGGCATACTTTGAATCCTAAAATCGTGTCATTACAAAAAATGTACTGTATTTAGCGATGCATTTCATGCCTTTAAGTGTATCTGCATCGCTTGATTTTGAAGCGGCAATATCAGTAAGTATAGATTATGGTTAGGTCGAAATGCAACCTGAACAAGAATGTTCTTGGAACAACAAAAGGCATGAGGCATTCAATTATCGTTAATAATTAATAAGCTGTTTTAATGATTGCAATGTAACCACTGTGGATGTCCAGGCCTATATTTCCTTGGCAATGGCGACATTTTTTTCTGGTCCAGGCCGTATTTCAATGTAGCCATTTCGATTTTGAGATACGGTGATGAAAGATGGCTAGAAGTTCGGATGGTTGCATGTAAGTTATAAGCAAAAAATACATTTTATTACCTACGGCATGAGTATGTACTATACGTATATGGCACACGAAAACTGGCCAGCAATTTTAGATTCGTTGTTGTACATGCTATCGTTGGTGGCAAAGATATTTTTTATAAATGGCCGTTGAATGCATGGAGGAAGGAAATATATGGAGGAGAAATGACGTTAAATCGGTGACGCCGGGATCCTACTGCGCATGCGCGGCGGTTATAGCGGACCGAGCTCAAAACATTGCATTTTCACATTGTGCTCCATGTAGTAAAAATTTGATTTTGTAATAGTTCTATGGTTTTTATAATGCCAGCTTGTGTTGCATACGGTGCACAATTAGGACAAGATAGGAAAAAACCTGAATATCATTTCATTTGTATGTTCATTGTATTTATTGTTATTGAAATGTTCAATAGTTTTCAGTCAGTCTAGCTACTACCATTAAAGATTTATCCATAACACTCAAAAGGATGACTTTGTTTTCAAATATTGTTGGTGTAGTGCAGCCAATAGGCATACCTTACTATTTTGCACATCATAGACTACCATTACTTTATACGAGTGTTGTAAAGTGGGTCATGTTTACATCGTGATTGAGTTGTGCATTCTTTCGTTACATTTGCAGTTTCTACTGAAAGTGAGGGATGAAATTAATTGTGATAAATTGTGCTTTGCGAAATAGGAATCGTGATGAAGGAAACAATGTAGTTATACGAAATGTAGTTCGCTTTGCAAAGTTATGAGTGTGTCTACAATGTTTGTTTTGTACCAAATTATGTCCTGTATGCTCAAAGCATCACTGTAATCACCAGGCTGTCGCAGTTTGATGCTTGATTCTTATGTAGCTCGAAGAGACAAGTTGAAAATCAAGAGAACCATTTTTTGATATCTCCCTTAGTTCTCGGGATATCGACTAACAAAAATTTGTCATAGGTATGGTGTGGTTATAATTCCTTGTGCTTTTGGTGACATTTTTATTCTGTTCTATGACCCATTTCAATGTAACAACAAGCGGCAGTAAAAAAGGAAAACACACACTCTGCATGTGCAGCATGTAATTCATTGTGGTTAGGACAGAATTATTTTTTGGTCCAGGCCGCATTTCCACCTCACGGTCACAATTTGGAGACACTATATCCCAAACAGTAAGCGAGATATTGAAAAATGTTTACTCTTTATTTTCGATTTTTTTTCGGTCATGTTACATTAGAATCCATCATCAAATTTCTTATGCATTTCATTCAAAAACACCTCACCTTTGAGACGGTATATCACGATAACTAAGCGAAATACCGAAAATTTGTATTATTCGTTATCTTTTCTTCTCATTATGTTACGTAAGAATCCATTATCAAATTTGATTTTGGTCAATTTTTTTCTGAATTTTAACCAAGAACACCTCACCTTTGAGAAAGTATATCTCGAGAATTAAGCGAGATTTAAAAAAAGTTTATTTTCATTTTTTATTTGTTTCGTCGACTTACATAATAATCCATCATAAGATTGTGGCTACACGGTTATGGTAGAGTTCCCTGGATATATTTGGGCATGTTCCCGGTGATTCTTGGGTAGGGTAATATGGCGGCCCCTCCCTCCCCACCTCTCTCCACCCGGCGTCACTTCAGTGCGTGGTAAAGGTCCCTTGCGTCGCCTCCATATATTCCTTCCTCCATGGTTGAATGTACTGTCAAAACTATTCAAAACTATCGCAGACGATAAATTTTGTGTCGCCTTTATATCTAAGGTACATTTGTTTTTGTATTAATAGGCAGTTTCTAATCTCCGGAAAATGTGTCTCAAATTTCTTATTGGACCGTTAACGATAATGTTTCATGTAGTTTTAATTTCTTGTTTTCCATATATTATATTGTGTTAAAATATAAGTATGACAAAAACATTCGACCTATAGTATGAAAACTGAATCTCAAGTAGTAGCTAAAAGCTTGGAAAATCTTTAAATGGAATCTATATTTTTTGCTTCTCCAAGTTAATATTTGATACTAAACTAAAAAAGCTCAGAGTATTTCTATACACGCCAAGACCCGCGTGTGCGAAGCAACGAGTAAATGCTAGTCTTATATATATATATGAATAGACCTGTTATCCCCTATCTTTCACTTTTCAGCCGCCACTACCTAGCACATATCATGGTGTTTGTATGTAGTAGTAGCATGGAATTTTATATCGTGCACAATGTTGGTAGAATGTCGTTAGCTGTGGGGTTATAGGAGATATGGTGGTTAAATGCGGTCGATGTAAGGCTTCTAATATTTCGACCATTGACTTGTGTGTCCCTATACTTCTCTTTCTTGCCACAACTACATAGCGAAGACCCCTGATGTTTGTGTTTGGTATTAGCATCAGGTGTCCCATTGAGCACTGTGGTGGTTTCATGTCAGTAGTTATGGGGGAGTTGGAGATAGGGTGGTTGAAAGTGGTCGATCGGGGGCACTTTTGCTTTTCGACCAAAGACGTGTATGTCCCTATGTATAACTTTTTAGCCAAACGTATCCAGCGCAGATCACTGGTGTTTGTGTGTGGTAGTAACATACATTCACCGATCTTGCACAACGTTGACCGAATTTCGGTAGCTGTGGGGGTGCGGGAGATATGGTGGTTGAAAGTTGTCGATGAAGGACATTTTCGTTTTTCGACCAGACATGAGTGTCCATATATTTTATATTTCACTTTGCTGCCATAACTATATAGAGCTGGCCTGTGCGTGTGGTAGCATCAAGTCTCCCATCATGCACAATGGTGGATAGATGTCGGTAGCTAAGGGTGTGTGGGTTGTTGAAACTGGTCGACGAAGGGCATTTTCTTATTTCTACCAAAGACGTATATTTCTCATTGCAGCCAGAACTACCAAGCGCATACCACTG
>JARYHS010007967.1:0-21383 GCA_031002005.1 Vandiemenella viatica
AATAGGTCGTGTGAAATATAGCTTGCTCTATTTTCTCATAACGCGATAAAGTTTACAGATTAAGTATCGTGAGTTGATGTAAGGGGGCATCCATTAATGATGGGAGGTGTTTTTTCGGAATTCCGGACTCCCCCCCCCCTCTAAAATGACGTGAGATTTTGACGGAGACCCCGCCCTCCCCCCCCCCTCTTACCAATCGACCTCGAAACTTTTTGAGACCTTTTTTTTAGGTCTCATGCTCTGAAGGATGGTTATACCCACCATAAGGTCGGTTTTTTGCCCAAAATACCACCCCTAAATTCGACTCTCGCGTCATTTGTACTTTTTTTTTTTTTTTTTTAGCTCTACCATTTTACAAGAATTTCAAAACCTCATGTGAGATTTGCATTGAATTTTCAGAGAGAATAAACAGAGGAAGAACCAATGTATGCAGTTGCCCCCGCTAAACGTGGTATGTGCGTACCTGGCCTTTTTTTTTTTTCATCACTAATTCTATTCATGAGTAACTTAGGGCTAATTGTCTGTTTCGTGATGATTCTTTTAGTCTTTGAATCGCTGGAAATGGAAAAAAATTCGCTGAGTTATAGACTTCTTTCTGGGTTAGATCAGAAAATGTGAAGAAAAGGAAAAAAGATAAACACAAAATAATTAACAACTGAGAAGCCTTCTTTATTGAGGAAAACCAATATTTAAAACATTTAAAATAAGAACCAAAGATACAAATTCAACAGACATCCTTGTTACAATTAAGTTTCTCGTCTTCATGTTTCCTTGAGGAGATTTTCGCCATTTTGTGAAGAGAACGTTCAAGTGGGAAAAATAATATCAAATAAGCAAACTTATTGTTTTTAATAATCGTGGAAAATTTTGCAATTCACGCTAGTTTTTACTAATGTGTTAACATGTTTTTGTTATTAGTACCATAATTATAAGAAATATGCAATGTATAATAATTATTCTAATATTAATTGTAATTATTAATAATAAACAACACAAAAATGTTAAATTATAACGAAATACATCCTTAGGTACCGAATTCTTGGATGATACACATTTTTAAGTAATTAGTTATTACTACTTCAATAATAACTATTCAGAAAGGGGGAAGTGTATACCACTTTGCACTTGCTCCCACTTACCCCAATATTGAATTTTTGTGTGGCAAGAGCAGACCAGAAATTAACATCCAAACAATAGTAAGACAAATAACTGAACACAGTATTAATTAATAACATCACAGGTATCAACTAATCAAGAAAAAGTCTTCATATCACTTCAAATAAGGTGGATGACGATGGATACAAATCTCTTCACATAACTCGACACACCAAGTGAAATTGCGCAGTCTCTTTGTAACTTTCAGGGAAGATTCTATGCTTACTGCTAAATGCCATCTGGTGCCAGGTATATGAAAGATCTGGTTTTTTATAACCATTTATCATAGATGGCAGCACCACAAGTTTTATATAAAACTAGTAAGAGCTAAGGAACGTACTTGCCCCGACGCACCTGAATTGGAATACTTCTGGTGTTAATATATCCGTTAACAACTCTCTACATTTCATCGTCTTACGGAAGATAAACGATAACTGTGTCTAATGTGTGAAACTGTACTCCTATGTATATGAAGTTAGTAATTAGATATTTTTGATCGTTATTTTGCACGCCTAGATACTTGACGTGTCGTGTGTGTTTGTGCCTCCAGAGGACCAGCGTTGCGGACATAGTGTCTGCCGCGACCTTCGTGGTGGTGGTGTTCGTGCTGGTTCTGGTGCTGGTGATAACGGCGAGGAAACGAGAGGGCGCGGACGTCGAGTCCTACGCTGAGCTGTTGGCCAAGGGGCTCCTCATGACGGTAGCCATCTTGTTTGTTTGGGCTGCCATTGCCGTCTGCGTAGACGCCTTGTGCTGCAAAGACAAGGTAAAAACAAATACTGTTAACAACTACACTATTTTCAGTTAGTGAAAGTTGGTAGAAATACACTATCTGAATCTAAAGTATCCACAAATACAGAGGTTGGACAAAATAATATGAACACCATGCGATAGAGTATAGGTTGTTGCATGTTGGCACCACTACTTCCGTGTGAATCCTACTATGCGCATGTACGTAATACTTGACATGGCAGGTCTTGTAGGTTATGTGTCAGTGTATTATACGCTTTGTTCTGTGACAGTTACAACAAGCGATCGGTGAAATGCGTGATCTCTCAGACGTCGAAAGAGGGCAAATTGTTCGAGCTCGGTTAGTGGGAATGTAATCGACAAAAACAGCTGAACTGTTTAACGTCTCACAAGCGACAGTATCCAGTGTAATGAAAACATACATGAAACATGGTAAAACATCGTCGGCGAAGAGGAATAGTGGACGAAAACCAACAGAGACCGACGAACATTAAAAAGGGTTGTGGCCAGAAACACAAAACTACCGCAGCAAAAGTTACAGCAGAACTCAACACACACCTGAGTAATACTGTTTCGACAAAAACATTAAGGTGGGAGTTCCATAAAGCTAACATTCATGGAAGGGTTGCAATTGCAAAGCCCCTTATCACAGCTACCAACACTAAGCTGCGAAATAAGTGATGCCACGATCATAAAAACTGGACACTTGATGGTCCGATGAATCATCGTTCACATTGTTTCCTACTAACGTCCGGGTTTATGTAAGTAGAAAAACAAAAGAAACCTACAATCTCGACTGCCTGCGTCCTACAGTCAAGCATGGGGGAGGTTCCGTTATGATTTGGGTGGCTATATCGTGGTATTCAACTGGTCTTCTCATTCACATCACTGGCCGGATGACTGCGAATGAATATCTCGACATCCTAAATGATGAAGTTCTTTACTATGACTAGAATACTGCAGCCAAACACTGCCATCTTCCAAGATGATAATGCGCCTATACACACAGCCAAAAAGGTTCTGCCCTGGTTCGAGAGGCAAAAGAATAACATCAAACATCTTCCCTGGCCAGCGCAATCGCGGGACCTCTATATAAATGAACAGTTGTGGGGAGTTATAGAGCAGAGAAAAGGAGCAGATTTCCACCTCCAACATCATTGCAACAATTGGCAAACGTTTTGGTACAAGAATGGGACAACATTCCGTTGGAACCTATTCAGACACTTTACAAATTTCCATTCTGTTCTACAAGCAAAAGATGGCCCAACACCATATTAATAAATCAGTAGTATGGAAATGTCAGGTGTTCATATTATTTTGTCAAACCCCTGTATATGTGCAATACGGAATTGACGCTAGATGTATCGACAGATGGACCCGCTAGTGTAAAAGGAGATTGGGAGTATTGTGTTGTTAGTAGACAAGCAGTAATAGCAAAATGTGGTCAGTAAGGAGAGTACAGTGACTTCAAACGTGTACTAGCCATTGAGTAACAAATCCGTTAGGCACATTTCAACCTTTCTAAAGCTCCTCAAGTCGAATGTTGGTGACGTGATTGTGTCCACGCGAAGGAACAACCACGACTAAACCAAATACAGGCAGACCTCATTTAGTGACGGACAATGACCGCCGAGCATTGCTTAGGTGTGGTTGTAAAAAATCTCAAGAAATCAGCGTAAGGAATATCTCGTGAGTTACAAGTGCCTTCCAGCAGTCCAGTCAGCACAGTGACAGTGCATCCGATGTTGAAAAGAATGGGGTTCAAAGGTGTAAAGAGCGACGGCACTGGACAGAGGGTGACAGGAAATGAGTTATTTGGAGTGATGAATCACGCTACACCTTTTAGCAATTAGGTGTAAGTAGTTGGAGATCGTTACCTGCAATCACGTGAAGCGCCAGTATTGCAGTATGGAGGATGTGGTGTTACGGTACGAGGGTGTTTTTCGTTGTTATGGTTTGGTCCCCTTATTGCGCTTACGAAAACTCTAAATGTGGGATAATACGAAAACATTTTAAATCATTATGTACTGCGTAGTGTGTAGAAACAGTTCGCAGACGATGATTGTTTGTATCAAAAAAACAATACACCCTTTCATAAAGCTGCATCTTTGAGGCAATGTTTTGTGGTCACTGGACTGGACTGGCCAAAGTCCCTACCTGATCTTAGAGATGAGTTAGAACGTCGACTTCTTTTCAGACCCAGAGTCCAACATCACTACTTCTCTGATTTCATCTGTTGGGCTGCCATTCCTCCACAGACATTCAGACACCTCGCTGAAAGTCTCCACAACAGAATTAAAACCATAGGTGGACCCAACCCATATTAATGTTAAATAATGGGGAACACGATGACACGGTAAAGTTTAAGTGCAGTTGCAGATAGGTGTCTGGATACTATTAACCAGGTGGTGTACATCTAAACGTAGGCGATGTTCCCGCCCTATTTGGGACACAATGTTGGTAGGTATCCAGTGCCCTCCATGCGTTTAACTGGTTCCAGACCAAGAGGTGGAAGATGATTTCACTAGGGTAGGAGACGTGTTGTACGACTCCTAGATCATTGTACTGTGCAACAAACCTTTAGATTAAATACCAAAGCAGTCCACACGGCGTATGGAGTGAGCTGGTACTGTATTGTTGCTGGTGGTTCATCCTTCGGGTGGGTATGTTATGATCCGTGACTCATGGTGTCTTTATAAAGAGTAGGTCTGGAAGCGCTGGTACGGGTTTCGCACTCTCCTTTCTTTCATCTCTCATCCTCAACACACTGTACGAAATATATACATCATATTAATCTCGACAAAACATTAAAACTTGTAAATACTTCTACAGGGTGACGGGCAACAGGAAACAATCCAACATAACAGCTTCCCGCCAGGTTGCGGTGGATGAGAATCGCCTTCGATAGTAAGAGCCTAAACGCGGCCTCTGATATGAAACGAAACTGTTATTGTAATTTGAATTCATTTAATTTTGTTTTTATTCACCAAATTCGTCTCTCTCTTATGGATACCAACAACCACGATATACATTGTATTATAGCCGCTGATACAAAAATATCCCGTATCTTAACAGGCTTTAGCGGTTTATGTAAATTATATCACTTTTATAAAAGTATTTATTTTTATTATAGACTTAAGACTTGTTTTTATTCGCCAGAAGGTTTATCAAACTTCCATAGCAAGAGTTGTTTGCATTCTGCTATCCGCTTTCAGAACTATGTGGCAGCTCACTTGATAAGACACCTGCCTTTAAAATTCAAGTTCACCGCTTCAAATCCCTCTGAATGGTTAGGATTCCGCGTTCAATATACAGTTCCGGATGAAAGCAATTAGCCTTCAAACCTGTTTCATATTGGCTCAGTGCAACTACTTCGGGAGTTGTGCAGTAAGATAAATACCAGTTTTGAAGTGGTCCTCACACTTCAAATATATAAACACTGTGTGCAGTGTAATACAGTATTTTAAAGTTGTTAATGATGTATAAAAAGTTGTCACAATGGATAAAAGTGAGCAAAATTTAATACAAAAAATCTAATTAAGCTTGTCTGTCTGATTTTCTTTTCGCAAAATGAATAAGCGTTAAAATATTTTTCATTTGATATTTAATGATAATCGATAAGTTAGTGCATATAATCTCGTCTGAGCCACACAATATGTGCGTCAATGAAATATAACTCGAATTTTTTATATAAAATTATTTTATACTCAACTTTCAAGAGAACAGGTAGACTCAAGTTTCATGGGCGAAGGAGATCCATCAAGATCTGAAAAGATGTAGGACCAGCATGGAAGACAAGGAATTATTCAGACGAAAAATTGCGTAGGTAAAGGATCTGACTGATGAAAAACCAATCAGAAAAAATAGCGCATTTTCAGAGGAACAAAAAGCAAGGGTGAGCCAGAGAATGAAAGAGTACTGGCGACGGAGGAAGGAAACTCAGAAGAGGAAATGAAGTTGAGTAGTCCATAGACTGCTGAAACGAAAAGGGGGAAAAAATTATTTTAATAAGGAAATAGTAGTTAATTTCATCGTTCTAGGAATTAAAAGCTCACCAACTTACAAACAAAATATTGACATCTTTATTTATTTCAACAAATCAAAGTAAATGAGCTTTATTTCTCCAAACGTGATGTAGAATACTCATTATTTACAGCACAAGTTCTTAGCAGTTCACATAGTTCAGTGGAGGGTATGAAATATCTCACAGGAGCTACTGGGCGTTTGAAATACTGAATTCTAGTGAAAAAGTGTTGTGGCACAAACTATGTTCCTTTACCGTTCGTAGATAGGAGCGTCGAGCAGTGGCATGGTACAGCGGTAAATTACCATTGTATGGTCTCTGCGCTGATGCCGCAGTGACAGCCAAAGTGCAGGCGAGATAGCGTCACACCTGGCGCAGTGTGTGAACAGCTACCCTCAGCCAGGCGCTGACGAGCCCCAGTCACCGGTCAACAGATTGAAGTCGAAACTAATAATAGAATGTCTCTTCCAGCGTCGGCCAGTACGCAGCTAGCCTCGTATTGCCCTCTCCCCTTTTTTTTGATCGGCGCCGTCCAATCATTTTTCTCCTGCAGTGAAACTCGGGGGCCGACAGGCATAATTTAGCGTACTTTCCAGCTACACCGTCGTCTCATTTCACTTCTACACACACAGCAGTTACACGCATTTCATTGGTTTCTGCTGTTACCCTCCATATCATACGTCACTGTAACTTTACGAACATCTGCAAAATACCCATGCCATCAGGAAGTGGCGATAAACTGACTTAGTTTATCTTGTCTTTCATTCAAAACATCCTTCGGCCTTTTACAGCTCAGAGCAGGCCATGTCTACCTCGGCTAATCCCCCTACGGTTTTGTTATCCGTCTACCTCTCAGGTAACAGGGCCACCCCACGTTTTCCTGTGGTTAGTGTTCCTTTCTAGTCGTTTCTACAAGTGTGAATAACACACAGATATTTCTTAAGGATTGTTAGCGAGCCAGTCCACCTGTTTTGATCACATGTAACCCCACAGCGTATACATTGCCTTCCGTGCCAACACCAAAATATTCCAGTGCCATAACATAGATATTGGTAGTTGTTAGCAAAAAAAAAAAAAAATGAATAGATGTAAAGAGATATCCAGATTTGGGTTCTCCATGGTTTCCCCAAATCAGTCCAGGTGAATGCCGGGATGCTTCCTTCAAAAAGGCCATGGCTGAATTCCTTCCAGTTATTGTCACCAGTCCCATCCCGTCTCTAATGACCTTAGCCGTCAACAAGGAGTAAAGCAGTAAAAAAAAAAAAAAAAATATCCTGCAGTAAGTCTATTCGGATGTACTTAATCTAATTCTGTGTTGCCCTCTGTCTGCAACAAGTGCAACTTTCGATGTTCTGTATGATAATTCTTTTTTCTCTTTTTTTGTGAAATGTGTAGTTTATGAGGAGGAGATTACGAACCGTGCCAGCTTTCGCCTAGATGATTGCCGGATATGGCCTAAGAACCACAGTCAGGATGGTAGGTACGCAGGGGGCAATTCTCGTGACCGGTCCAGTTGTACTTAGTGAGGGCGCGTTTGACAGTTATTATTAATTATAAATACCATATGTATTTGCCGCAGATGGAGAACATGATCTGAAACATCCAATTACTAGTTGAAATAGAGGTTTCTGTTTCATTATTCATCATCTGTTGAAATTGGGTCCAACGCAACAGCGTTTTCGTATAGTATTTCACGAGATTTTTACTTCGTCAGTCATACAGAAAAGGCTTAGAACATAGTGAACTGCAGCAGAAAAGGTTCAGATTTGCCGCTTTGCACCTTGCCAAGAAACTGTCGCAGAGTATATTCAGGAACACTTAATCTTGTAAAGAAAAATTATTCTAAATTCTTGTGACTACGACCTGGTTCACCCAGGAAGCAGTAACAGCAAGGTGGCTTCCCAAACGCGCCAAATGGAATAAAGAAATTAAAAAATTACTTGCATGCTGACGCATTCTGGACTAGAATCAAACTTCTCAATAATAACTTTATTGTTGGCCATGTTCCACAGTTTAAAAATAAATATTAACACCGTCTATTGACAACTGTTTTATTTGTGTTTTTCACGAGACGTGTTTCAGAGTTTCTGATTTTCTTTGGACTAGTGTTGCATTAGAAAACTAAGCATTTTTCACTGTAACTTTATGTACACTTCACTTTCTGTTATTTGCTGTGTTTGTCATTGAAAATGCACGTGTTATGATTACGCCCAACTAGTTTCAGAGAAAAATGTTAAATTTTTTGATGGAATACCAGTCCAGAGAAATGCACAAAGTATTGTTCTGGACTGACATGTGATAGCTATCACATTTTTCCCGCTGATGATCTCCCGCTCCAAAAGGCCGAAACGCATCAGATGAAAAACCCTAATAAGACAGTTGTTAATAGTTGGTGTTTAATTTAAAACAAACTTCTCAAGCTGACGGGCTTTCTTCTCAATGTCAGCCTTGACAGTTTGTTATATAATCATCCCATTTGACCGAACTAATTATTGTTTTTGGTAATTAGTTTGGTATTGCTAGTAGTCCACATTACTTTCAATTTACTGCTTTAAAGTTATCGCTTCACAAACCGAGTTTCATCTCCGTAGCTTTTATTCTGTTTGCTGTCAATTCAAGTAATTTGTATTTAATTTATTTCCGGCATTTTAATTGATTCATTGCTAATATATAACAAAGAAATATTATCGTATTCATACAATCGGCATGAGAATTTGGCAATTTAAATAATGTTAATACAATGTTCGCGGTGACTAGCCCAGTGCACATGATGTTTACACGCGATATTTCGATGATCGAAATCGCTGTCACTATTTTTTCCACTTGTGCACTTCGCATGTTACCCGAGAACATTGTATTAATTGTAAATGCCAAGAAAACTTCGTCCTTTTGATATGTATTGCATACCAGGCCCTACAGTGAAGATTGCTCTAATTGGTTTCAGTTACAATGATATTCAGTAGTGACCGAATAGTGAAGGATAAAATGAATAGATATTCTTGTATCTTACCTCAAAGTGCGTCCTGTAGGTTATTAATTTAGCACTGTCCTCAATTTTTTGTCTTTAATGCGTCTTCCCCTGTAGGTACTGGGTTGCATCCCAAAATTACGATCGATATGACAAAGTGTAATTTTAAACCATTAGTACTCAAATACTAAACGAAGGAGGACAACGGATAAACGGCATTCAACACAGAAACCTTGAAATTAAAAAGTATATTAAACATTTCCCCAGCCCCCACAAAACGCAGAAACATGACACTATTAGCGAGGTAACGAAACGGTGAATAAGTTCAAGCCGAGTTTCCATAGGGATTATACAGTACCCATCCACCGCATGACTTTGATATGAGCCACAATAATAATTTTTCGAATAAAATAACTTCTGATGGACGATATAAGATCATTTCCAGATCGATAAAGGAAAAGTTTGGAAAATAATTAAATAGAAAATGTCAAATTACAAAGTAAGAAAGTGGAAGGGGTACAACTTGAATAAACCTCCTTGGATATGCAGAGAAGTGTCGTCTTTACCGATAGCCGTCATGAGCGACGAATCTGTACACGCCAAGTCCTTGTAGAGAATGTTCCCACGGTAGTTTATTGCACGACCTGAATCCAAATAATATCATTTCGTATGGAATACACTACAGAGCCCCATTTATGACTATTTCAAGATCGATA
Organism: Vandiemenella viatica; assembly: GCA_031002005.1. Classification (NCBI taxonomy): domain Eukaryota; kingdom Metazoa; phylum Arthropoda; class Insecta; order Orthoptera; family Morabidae; genus Vandiemenella; species Vandiemenella viatica. The sequence continues at coordinate 9,614 of JARYHS010007967.1, forward strand.
AAAGTGAATTTCGAAAAATTATTATGCTTTGAAACTTAACATGCCAAAGTACAAAGTGGAAGCAGAATCAGAACTGAATCAAAAGTGTGGAGAGGTGTTGGTTCTACTGATAGCTCACTAAAGGCGATGAAAGGAAAGCCATTTGGGGCCACCACCGCAGAGGAGGAGAAAATTAAGACAACAGAACTACCTCCGAAGAGCGTTGACTACGCAGAGAAACACGAAGACACCACAGTCGATCAGCCAAGTCTTTTTTACTTCTATAAACCTGCCCCGAAAAAAATGTGTTGTATCAATTACGTACTGATTAGTAGTTTCTCATCTGCACGTAAATAAATTTTTTAGAGTACCTAGTAGAACTTTCTCTTATGTACCTACCTAAAGAAAATATTAAGTTATAAACAAAATTTGTTGTTTCACTAGCTATTTAGTTTTAAAAAAAGTAAGCTTGCTCATTAACACATGTGGTACTATCCCCAATCTTTTGCCTTTGGATATAACTGCGTACGTTAGATGGTTTAAAAATTATTCTGAAATTATTAATTTTTGTGGAACGTCATCAAGGAGAACCTTGATTCATTAGTTAAGTTCATGAAGCAATTGATATAGATTCTTGCTCTTGCAGGAGAGTGATCATCAAAACAGGCGCATATTCCTCGCAGAGAACCACATGGTAACGTTGATTCGCACTTCTTCAACTACACGAGTCTTTGTCCAGCCACTAGACTACGCAAAAATTGGGCCAAGTACGAATCAAAGTGCGAGTCTAACCTCGCGCAATTTCGGTACCGTACTCTAGTCACCGCTGATATGAATGTGGTGGGTTAGATATCAATCGCTTGGCTCAAAAATCTGTGCTTTACGTATTTTCAGCTTGGGCTATAATAGCACTTTCAATTGAACAGTGTTAATTTATTGCAAAGAAATATGAAAGTAATGCTGCCATAGTCTTGTTTTCGTTTAATTACCCTTTTTTTAAGTAATCAAATTTATATACATTAAAGTAATGATTCGATTATTGTAGATACGTGGGTTTGGTCGGTTAATATGCATTATTGTGATTCGCATATTATGTGAAATGGTTCAGAATGAATGTGTTAGCATTCGTAAAAATGCAAAATTGTTTGTTTTTTTAATTTAATATTGTAATTATAATACAAACCCGCATTTTAAATTAATGGAAATTTATTACCATGTTCAAAATAATGTTAAAATTCTTAAAATTGCTTTTAATTTCATTTAAAATTATTTTCACTAGTTTCACTCTACTAGGAGAATCGCTCAGAATATCACTGAGATGTAGCTGTACCATTTTGGTTGTTTAATGCGCATTGGCTATTTTCCCTGAAGAGTCCATTGTTTATCTACGAACATAAAGTGCATCTAAAGGGTTTTGATTGAAATGTTTCCTTATCACCGAAGTTGAGAAAGCTAATGGGTCTTTTAGGGGATTATACCTATTTAGCTCAGTTTCAACCTGTAATTTTGAAATTCATTAAATGTCCGAATATGTTACCCCGAGTCACATCACATTAGGTAACAGCACTTTTAAGAGATACCAGATAATATAAATGGTCTAAAATAAAGAACATTGACAATGTATCTGTTTTACAGTGATAAAACAAAATAAAATATCTTACTACTATACTTGACGAAGTATTAAAATAAATTACTTTGAACACACTGGGATATCAAAAAAAATGCATGTGATACCTATTATTTGGACGGGATGCTATTAGAAAGTAATTTTACAAACTGTCGCAACGCAATTGATATTTTATGATTTACTGTCGTACACATTTTGCCTCTTTTAGAGGTGTCTGTCTTTAGCGACGGTTTATTTACATTGGTGTTAATAGATTTTGTAGTGGAAAATTTCTGCTTTTCTCACAAAGCAAGTTCAGTTCCATCTGCTACTTTAGTATCAGATTCATGTGATACAATGCGCTTTCGTGTTTTTCTTATGTCTTAGGTGGGGACAATTTTTCAATGATTTTGAACAATACTTGTTAAGATACTTAACACATGGAAGATATGTAACATGTGAAAGAAAAATAACTAAATAAGCAGTTGCAATGACATTATACATCAACCAAGATCAGAAATCAATTTGAATAAACTGAATCGCTAAATCATTTGATGCAGAAAAGGAGCATGTCTTGGACATATTTTCTTTTTACAGAAACTGTTTTGTTCGATTTTACGTGCTAAATCAGGGAGTGAAAATGCTATATCTGTTGATAAATGCCATCTAATTAGTGATTATGTATCATCCTTTACCACATTTACCACAAATAAATAAAATATTTAGACGCTAGATTAAATGTCAAGGAAATGTATGAAATATTGGAAGTTTTGGATCACTTTCCTCAATTGCTGATAATATTCATTAATAAATATTGCCAAAGCAATTGAATGTTTGTTTGAAGCATCTTCAGCGGTTTCTCCTGTTGATTGCGTATACATGTTACAATGTGGTTATGTTTCACATTTTAACGATTGATGTTTTTATATAAATTTAAACTACTTACATTTTATGATGCATTGTTTTATATATCCTCTATTCTCAGCTGCAGTGATTTTTGCTTGCTTTTTAAGTATCAGGTCATTTTCTGCTTGTTTTTACACAAGTAAACTAGAATTATGCTACACTGCATATTTTGTATGAATGGCTGGTATATTTTGCTTACTTTCGACTATGTAACGCTATGTGATGCTTTTTTGTTTTTCTTGTTTGTCTTCTTTTTGTTCGGAGTGTAGCGCTTTTTTTAATGTATATGTGTTAGTTTGTTATGATTGTCTATATGTCCTTGTTTAACTGCGTTTTGCTTGTGTTGATGGTATTATTCCTTATTTTATTTTCATTACTGTGTATAGCATCTGGTGTGTCAGGTTTGTGTATTCGTTTATTACGTGCTTTCCTTCTGTTAGTGATTTCTGTATGTTATAGTTCTCTTGGAATATTAGTGTTTGTGGTTTATTGTTGTTTATGGTTAGTATTTGCATGTCTGTGTCTATATTTGTTAGTTGTTGGTTATATTCTTGTAAGTGTTCTGCAAATATAGAAACCCGTATTTTTAGTGCTCTTATGTGTTCCTTGTACCTTGTTGCAAATTTTCTACATGTTTGTCCAATGTGCTGAGCTTCACATTCATAACATGTTAACCTGTATATTCCTGAGTTGTGTGTTACTTTTAAGGTGTAGTTTTTGTGCATCGTTTTGTCTGTTGTAAATGCTATTTTGAATCCTTGTTTTTTTTTAATGTACTTACAATTTTGTATGTGTCCTTGTTGATGTACGTCATCACATGCCATTTCTTTTTATTTTATTTCTCTGCCCGTTCAAACAGAGTCGGAAGACATATCGCACATTTTCGGTTATATCAGAAGCTTTCAATCTGTTCAAACTCCATCAAAATCGGTTCGGCAGATTCGGCCTGATACCATTTCAAGCAGACATTCCGGCCCGTTACAGATTTTATTATGTAGAGATATATTCGCTTAATTTTTGTCTTTTCTTTAACGACATGTGTAGCCCACCTTTATTTAAGCTCAAAAACCATTAGCTAACTAATACATTCAGTCTAAACGTTTGTTACAGTTAAGTGAATTGTTTGCTGAAGCAAGTGCGCTCTAAAATGAACTGAATCTGACTCTTTGGATTTGTCACATTAAGTTAGTTTGTGTAACTGACTCTGGTGTTACAGTCGGAGGATGACGACGAGGACGATCCCCTGTTACCACTGCACGAACGTCAGAAAAACAAGAAGAATCGCATAACCACGACTCCAGCGTCGGTGAAGTCTTCTCCGCCCAAAGTGCACTCCTCGCGCAAGCAAAAGACAGCGCAGACAGTGCGCCAGACTGACAGCTGACCTGCTCGAGGTGTGAGCCGCATCTGACGCCAGACACCTGTCTGCTGAGTCCACAGATTCATTCAAAGAAATTTCTGTATTACAGTTATAAAAACCATTGTGAGAGATAGTTACCATATTGATTACATAGACAGAACTAATTAATCTAAGTGACATCAACACCTAGCGGAGTCCCTTAATTGAACTATGAATTATCTATACCTCCTGTGGAAATTATTACTAATTTTACTCCGTCATTACATAATGGCTTTTTACTTTAAGTTCACATCCTGTCACGTAGCTATAGTGTACCTCACCTGTTGCGTGTTAATAAAAGAAAAGTTGCTCTTTCTTCTTCTTCTTCTTCTTCTTCTCATCGATTTCAGCCATATAGGGACTTCAAAAAGTAATCCCGTGTATTCATTTCGCTACTTCTTTTCTTGACTCCAATAGTACCGCATCATTTCTCTTTGCTGTTTCCTCCTTTCTTCGGACCATACGTTATTACATTTCCTCTTCTTCTTCTCAATTGTTTTTTTTTTTTCGTTTCCAAATTTGGATTTGCCTTTCGAAACCTCCATAAAAATTTGGAAACATGTATTTCTTTTTTAATTTTACGAATAAGCGGTTTTATAGCGTTTACTGAAATAAAAATTATATTATTTTAATGTTATTCCTTGTTTGATAGTTAATTAATAAAGGGTCGATTTACTATCATTAATGTAAGTTTTTTTCAGCTGGGAAATTTACAATGTCAACGTGATAACTTCATCGTCAGTTAACTTAAACTTCTTTTTTGTATACTCCATAACAAAGTATTCTGATGACAACAATGTAATTGTTCAGCACACTTTTGACAAACGCAGGCAACTAGCTAAAAATATCAAATGTATCATATTTCTATTACCATGGTGAGCAAAAATTACAAAATATACCAAATTTCTTCTTTCCATATCAACTATTCTGGCTATTATTCTTAGTGAATATGCTAAATTTCTTTAGAAGTTGGTTGATATCTTGGTAGCAACTAAATTTGGCAACTACTTACATAGACAGAAATTTCGTTTAACTTCTTGCACTGGTTGCTTTCTTTTAAGACATCACATTGTGGCTGTCTTGTAATTCAACGTAATGACAAAATGAAGTAATTCCAACTTTCCTATATTGAGTGTTAACTTGTTTTCACTGATCAATCCGGATTTATTTTAGAGCAGCATTTCCAGGTATTTCGAGATTATAAAACGATGGATTTTTCGTGGCTATGCTAATAACAACTGTAAACAGCACCACATTTTCTCTATTATGTGATACAAGATAATTTATGAATATTATTAACGACAGAGTCCTAGAATCGATCCACGAGGGACACCGTATATAGCCATTTCCAACTGATAACTTAAAAATAACAGTTCTAACCAACGTATTTTTGAACTTCATGAACCTCGAAGAAAATGTGTCTAAGGATCACATTAGGTGTAAACTCATATTTTTAACAAAACTCTTATAGATGGTTTAAAGCATTTACTAGCAATTTACCTATTTATTGCACTGCCAAATTTTACTTAATTTCTGTCTTTAGAATTGCGATATATTCACTGAATAACCGGACAAAAAAGAAAACTAGTAATATAACTAATTGCATCGTTGGTAGCACTTGTAATCAACATGGATTACGCAGAAACCTTTACGTTTTCCTTCCTGCAAAAATTACAAAGTCTTTACTGTAATCCAGAGATATCCCCTTAAAACATCATCTATAAGTACAGCTCTGAAGTTATTAGTAATTTAATTTTTAATTTATTTAATTTAATTTAATTGCAATGGAGCACAGGCTCCGGTGGCAATTTCCCTACACACCCATCTTCCCCCTATCCTGCACCTACCTACATTTGCCCTCTACAAATTTTATCTTTAAATTCTTTCAGAGTTTTCGGTAAATTATTCATCATTTGTCTTGGTAACTCATTCCAATCCCTGACACCCTTACCTAGAAAAGAGAATCTACCCACACCCTTGTGCCGGAAATCGAGTGGCAGCTTGTGGTCATGGTCATCTTTTCCCTTCCATGCACTACTTTTCATACCTATTGCAATATCTTTCCATGCCTCATAGCCAGTATATGCCCTGTACACTCCCATGACCCTCCTCATCCTCCTCCTGTCTTGCAATGAATCCCATTCCAGCTCCTTTATCATATCCGTCACTGATTGCATTCTGCGATAATTTCCGGAAACAAATCTAGCAGCCCTTTTTTGCACCCTCTCCAACTCCTGTATTTGATACGTAAAATGAGGGTCCCATATTACACTACCATATTCGAGCAATGGTCTGACCAAAGTTTTGTAACCCAATTCCTTTACTTCTCCCGTACATCCCCTCATCACTCTCTCCAACAAGTGCAGAACTTTGAAACCTTTTCCTACCACCTGTCCAATGTGTCCTGCCTAGTTAAGCTTGTTATCAAAAGTAATGCCAAGATATTTATATTTCAAGTCTTCAGCAAGCAATTCTTTCCCCACCTAATATTCATAATTGACCTTTTGTTTTTTATTTGTGTATCTAATAAGCTGACTCTTCTTTGCATTTATCTTCATTCCATGTTTACCAACCCAACTAGATATCCTGTCCAGATCACCCTGCAACTGTTTACAATCCTCTATCATTTTGATTCTTTTATACAGCATTATGTCATCTGCAAACAATCTAATTTCAGATAGTAAACAATCAACACAATTATTCATTAGAATAATGAATAGCAATGGTCCCAATACGCTACCCTGTGGCACACCCATTTTTACTTCCACTTCTTTTGATACTACATTTCCTACCCTAACTTTCTGTTACCCGAATACTCGCTTTAAGAGTACTCTTTATGATTTCATCAGAACTTCAGTATTTTTTATTAAGGTATACAGAAGACTGTTGCTTCAGGAAAGGCATTAATAATCAACTATGCCTCCATAGTCATATATGTAGTTCAATATTTGTATCTGATAGATTTATCAAAAACATTGAAAGGGTATTAAAATTAAACTTGTTGGGTTGCGAAACTGAAGGCTACTAAAAGAAATTAACATCAAGAAAAAAAAATCATGAATTGAGAAAGTAGTAGTGCAGGAAGTTTCCATGGGACATATACTGGATACCAGTTAAATTAAATTGAAATCAAATTGTTGTACATTTCATCGACAGTGTCGGTTGGTTTTGTTAACAATGTCTATTTAATAGATTATGGTATACTAAAGTAACAACTCAGTACAAAAGCATTAGGCAATTGTTATATCAACAATAACACAGAGCGTGTAACAGAGAACAAGAAAAATCGGCCGGAAACTACTAAGACATCAATACGAATTCCGCTTGCACATTTGCAAAGGATTCAGCAATGAAATCAAATGAAAGTTATCTTACTTCAAACGAGTAACTGAACACTGCTTCAGTGGAGGAAAAAGTCTTAAACGACTGAATTTTCAGCGAGACAATCTGACGGTAGGTGTGGAAGAATTTAATAAAAAGCTGATTATTATATAACTTTGTTTTCATACTGTGATGGCTTATTTTGTAATAAACGTCCGTCCAAGCCGCCTGTCTGTTTCTTAATTCCCCTGAGAAATATGTAAGTCATATGAAGGCACCAAGTAATCAGTATTTTAAATATGATGGAAATAATCGCTCACTAAATTGCCTAGATATTATTGTTACTTAATTATGGACGCCAGTTATATCTGCCAAATGTTGAACTGAACTTAATGATTAATTGCGATGGAGCGCATGCTCCGGTGACAATTCCCCTAATCACCTAATTACCCTTTTCTAAGTCTATATATGTTTGTTGCCGTAAGTAGGGGCTACTTTGCACCGCATTGAGAAATATTCGATTCCTCATTGGAACATATAGCTGACGCAATGTCGCCAGATCCAGGGTGGAAGTGATCCAAGAACAATGTGTAAAACAAATATTTTTTATTTATTTATTATTATTATTATTATTCTACGGTAGTCAATCCTGGGATTGGTATGCGGCAGTCTTCCATTCTGCTCTGCTCTCTGCCCTCCTCTTCATATCTACATATCTCCTGCAGCCAACATCTTCCATTATCTGCTGGATGTATTTTAAACGTGGTCTTCCTCGATATCTCTTTCCTTCTACCATTCCCCCCCATTATTGTTTTTAATAAGCTCTCATGTCTTAAGAAATGTCCAATTAATATTGTCCTCCACGTTTTTATGCTCTTCCATACAGAGTTATACTCTCCCGCCTTCTCAAAAATTTCCTCATTAGTAATCTTGTCCCTCCAGCTAATCTTTAGCATCCTTCTGCAGCACAATTGCTCAAATTCTTTATTATTTTATTTTATTTTGTTGTCATCAGCCTCTCGACTGATTTGACTCAATCGTCCATCTCTTCCTATCTTGCACTTACCTCTTCACCTCAACATACTCCTGACAACGTACATCTTCAGTTATCTGCTTCATACGATCTAATCTTTATCAATATTTCTTTCGACTATTCCCTCCTCTAACAAATTAACCAATCCCGCATGCCTTAAAATGTGACCTGTATTCTTTCTGTTAACTCTTTCACAAGCTTCTTTTCTCAACCATCATTCCAAAACGCGTTCATTGCGTACTTTATAGGTCCACTTAATCCCACAGAAAACGTTTGACTTGTCACAAACGATTTAATGCAAAAACCCTTAAGTGATGGACGCCATTACGAGGTGATTCAATTTTAGTATTTTAATATTAATGTTAATGTCAATAGAAATGATCTAGTGTAAAATTTAGCATTTTTGAAATAAAATGGAGGATTTTTCTGGGAAATCACAATATAATGCCAAGATATTATAGTTGAAACGACAGCTGCCAGGGCTTTATGAAGCATGAAGTCAAACAAATCAAAAACACTCGTTATTAACAAATAAAAATAAAGAGGTGTGAGTGGAGGCTTTCCCGGCGTACTGATGCAATATAATCCTCTCGGGCGTCCAGCCGGATGGTGGTGTAAAAACACAACGTTTCGACAGCTAACTCTACTGTCTTCATCAGGTGTCAGGTCTCTTATAACTGTCGCAAGCTGGCTGTTACCGCTAGACTGGCTTATCCTCCTATCGAAGTTGTTCATGTCACAAATTAAGTTGGTGTGTGTGTAGGGCATACAATTTAATTACGCATACAAAGGGGTGTTGCTTGTAATCTGCAGTGAATTCATTGACGATCATTTTACCACCAGAACGATGATATAATAACAATTTCGTGTGGTCGTAAGGACCTGGTTTCTATTGGCTGCACATTCAGCCCTTATCGTAGCCGGGTACAGATGATCTACAGTTTAACCAGGAAACCGACCCACGGAAACGTTCTGGCGTACTTCACATTGCACAGCAAGCTGTGCCAGAGGTAAAGACCGGGTTAAGTGTCTATGAAAATTCCCACCGAGACAGGGATTTGTACCGGGGACTTTTCGATCTCCAGTCAGGCGCCTTAACCATTGGGCCACCAGACCGCTCAGAGAGACGATGTGAGCAGCTGCATATGTTGACAACTGCAGTGACTCTTTGCTACGTCCATCGGAGTTCTCGGAACGGCTCACTGGTGACGGCAATAAAGACATCGCCTCTTGCTGTGAGGTTGTCGTATGGGTAATGCTTCGTCCAACAGAACTGCCAGTTGTTGGGGAACGTGCATAAACCACGTAGCTCCATTTTGGCCTCCTGTGAACCCCCCCTCCCCCACGTAGCCCTACGTGGCTTTTGCCTCTACCCCCCTCCCCCCCCCCACGTAGCACGTAGCTTTTTTCCCTGTTGATTCCAGAAGACATTTTGTACTATTTTTTCTTGTCAGACTATTGTAAATTACATACGGAGATAATTAACTGGGGGAAATAAATATTCACATGCTGTTGTGAGTTCTGTTCCTCATTTTAACTGTGAAAAATGTTATGAAAGGAAAGCTACGTGGCCTGGCTAGGAAGCCCCCCTCCCCCCACGTAGCCCAGAGTAGCTTTCCAGCCAACCCCTCCCCCCCCCTGAACCGAGCTACGTAGTTTGTGCACGCTCCCTTGCGTCTTCTACTAGGCACGGTGCCTTAGAAGATTTTTCTCCGTGGTTGTCCGCCAAGTCTCCAAGTTTTCGGAAAGGATTCAAGGCGTGGAAGAATGTAATTGCCACTTACAGACTCGTGCATACTGTCTCTCTTACATGCTAGGCCTAAAGTGAACAGAAAAAAACAATATTAGGTACTTTTGAGACAGTCTAGCTTGCAAATGGCATACAATGTCAATCAGAGATCCACTAGATGTAATAGCTCTGACGTACTGAACTGAAATCATCTTTGTTAAAAATCCTGCTCAGAAGTGTCCCTGATCTGTCCACGGCAGCTTCTCGTTTTTATAGTCGTTACTCTCGTCCTCCTGAAAAACTTCTATTTACGTAAGCCTTAGACAGGTAGCTATTGTCCGCAGGTACCAGAGTCTGCATCCTTTGTGTCCCATGCTTAAACGCACTTAAGGCACTTACGCTTCCATCGATAAATCTGAAATGTTCCGTACCTTGAGCAATATGTTCAATTTGCTCTTTACCGTTTAACACAACAGACGGTTTTCATTTTTCCCGTTTGGTTACTCCACATTTGTTACAATTCATACAAATTTGGCAACTTCTCTGCTAGCATTCTAATCCATGGCAACATCCTGAAGAAATAATATCATGTCATTCTTACAACACGCACTTGGTGTCCAGATATATGAGAATTTGGTAAGCTATCTCTAGGAATTTAGATTTCATTAAGCTGTTTTGGAATTAATTATAATATTAAGGCATATGCAAAAGTGACGCCGCTCTCAAATCGTACAAAATCTTAATTGTTCCCTAATGAATTTAGTAAATATGCTAATACATTAATGGTTAACCATTAAATCCCATTCTTCCTATCATATCAAATAAACTAATGTTAATTCCATCTCGTTTGACAAAACTTAAATGATATTTGTTACATTAGATAAACCTATTAATTACTATTCCTCCTTTTTTAACTACAGATCAATTAGAAAAATGTATGGGGACTCAGAAAGTGATCTATATTTATGCTCATAGTTAGCTATTACCACTCGTATGGTATTTAAAGACTTTGAAATGGTGTACAGTACCAAGTTGGTAATTAACATTGTCTGAAACTGGTAAAGTAAACACCTGTCGATCAACTGTTTCCATTGTTTTCATTAATGTCGCCTTACTACATGTCATAGCTTGCTTGCTCTCTTACTGATCAAATGAAATTATTCTCAACTTTCAGAGCGCTGACACAACGTTGCAGTTTTGGGGATAAGTATTGAGTCAGTGTCTTCTGATGCGGGGAAACCAGTAGGTAACTCATTTCAGTTGCAGCAGAAAATTTCAGCTAGAGCTTGTTCTGAAATCTGAAGCGATATTGACTGTTAGGAGCTCAATGAAGGAACCCTTGTTCAAGCTCCATTTCGTCGTCTGAATACCAGTCAAAACGTTTTGTGTAATTTTTGAGAATATGCATCCCATTGGGGAAATCCATCTTGCGTTAACGCTCTATTTTCCTGTTACATCAGTTCCAATTGAAAAAGGGTAATCAGTTTTTTCTTAAAAGTTTTTATTGAGAACCATGTTCTTTTAAAAAAAAAAAAAAGTGTAATAAGAAGCCAGCTGACAGATAAGGTTTGGAAAACTGCGGTAATAGAGAGCATATGACCACTCAGCTTCATATTCAATCATTTCTATCCGAGAATATCAAATGTACAATCCTGTTTAATTGATTTTAAACTGGTTTATCTATTGGTTAAAATTAACTTCCTTTTTCATGTAAGGAAGGGTCCACATTAGTTAACAAATTTCATGTCACAGTAATAAGTGGAATCTCCAGTCACTTTATAACAAAAGAGCGGAGTA
>JARYHS010007968.1:0-10999 GCA_031002005.1 Vandiemenella viatica
GTGTCGACATGTTACCTTGGCCTGCGAGATCACCAGATCTGTCTCCAATTGAACACGTATGGGATATCATTGGACGACAACTCCAGCATCATCCACAGCCAGCACTGACCGTCCCAGTATTGACAGCACAAGTACAACAAGCATGGAACTCCATACCACAAAGTGACATTCGCAACCTGTATGACACAATGCATTCACGTTTGCAGGCTTGCATTCAAAATTCTGGAGGTTACACCGGCTATTAATTTAACAGTATTTCACATTTGAAATGCATTTTCTTGAGCTTAAATTAACCTGTGATCTTGAAAATTTAATCAATTAAACATGTTAACTTGACAAATGCATTGTCCAAATTTCATTACTCTACAATAATTTTTTCTTGGTGTTGGGATTTTTTTTTCCGTCTGTGTAGTTCCAGTGCTAGTGGTAATAAGAATTTTCCTCGTTCAAGACTAAAAAATAATGCAAGAAATGCGAAACCCCTCCGCAGTCTGTATAAAGTGACAGCATACGACATTGTTGATGGTATTCGTACTCTTGGTGTCTTTAGGAAGAGTCGGCCACTTATGGATAAACACAATTCTAAACGAAACTAGGACGCTTTTCCATAAGGAGGAAAACTGCATTATCTCTGGAGCTGCATACTCTCTCAGCTGAAGAACAAAACACAGACGTTTGCTGCAGTTTCAGCAAGCAGAAAAAAACTCTGAATTCCAGCTGGTGATTGAAACTTCATCGAGAAAGAAAAAAGTGACAGATGGGGAAAAAAAACGAAAATTAATTGCACCTGCATAACATGACAGCTGAGAACGATACAAAATCTTACATACTTCTTCATCTCACGCATACTCGTTCACACTTGGGAGGGCAGCGGTAAACCACTTCTTCGGCTTAAGGAAAAGAAGAATTTATAGTACGAAGAATGTAGCTACCGGATATATGCAAAGGTGGTTAATGATATACCTATTGTCGCGTGTTGACCGAGCGAGAGCCGAACTTACCCACTGTGGGTCCGTCCTAGCGTCTACTTACTGTCGGCTGAGGTACTTCGGGTTTCCAGTCGGCATCTGTAAGCTCCTGGCTAGGAAAAAGTACATGCACAGAGACTTAATTTGCATAAAATCAGGATGTAGGGGCTCCTTGAAATGATACGAAGAGTTGTGGCTACTTGATTTATTGTGAAAGCGGCCGTGTGGTACAGTTACAAGATGCTGGTACATGAAATCGGTGTTTCCCGATATTGGAATAATGGACCATAGGATCCGATCAATGCAGTATGCATTCCAAGCCAGCAGAGGGAGAATGATAGGAGAAATGCCTAAAACGGCCTAATTGGATGGTAACAGGTCTGCCCCACGAAATTTCACATCCCGGACTGGGGCGAATCGTGCGCGCAAAGAGGCGCCCTCGATTCCGGAAGGTGGGGAAAGCCTTCCTCTCATTGGCTGTTTGTCACTATGAACACGCGTGTGGTTCACGTGCTCATAGTGTGTAAGCCTCGTGTACTAGCCGTGTTGGCTGAGTTTCCCACAGTACGGACCGCAAGATCAGCGGCCTTGAGCCTGGTGTCGTATATGAGCGGTGTAAACTGCACACTACTGCGTTGGCTTGGAAGCACTCCGCCTTCATTACCGCTAAACTCTATACTAAAATCTATATAAAAATCAGCCACCGCGACAGCTCCGCCGCGTGGAAAAGATTTTTCGTCGTCTTTAAAGACGAAAAATCTTCCGCAAGTGTCAAATAAAAAATGAAAAATTAACAATAACTAAAATCCACAACACTTATAATCATACAATCTTATAATCTACCAAATATGTTGCTAAGTTCATACTACCCCCATAGTAAGAATTCCTTACTTATGCTCAACGCCTGCGTGATCTGGAGGTTCGTGGTTCAGGATCTGGTACCTCCAGACTACGCTGAGGCACTGTATCTTCACGCTCAAAAACTACAATGTCATCTTCTTCATCTGTTTGTATCTCTACATCCCTATGAAGAGGTCGTCTGGACTTCACATGCCGAACATGCCTTACTTCTGTTACGTTAGATGGGGTTAAGACTGTATTATTAATACAAATCCTGCTACAGCACTGATCTGTACTGCGCCAGATATATTTGAAACACTCTCGGCACGTCTTGCAATGTTTACAGATGCAGAAGATGACAATTACCGCTATACAAATTATGCTAACATAAGAAATAATGGAGTATGTCGACATATGGTATGAATTTGTTTTGAATTGTTCTTGTTTAGATATTTCCTCCTGTAGCTCCTCAATTTTGTAACCGGCTACTGTCAAATCACTGAGGTGTTTACCAACAGGTTCAATGTTCCAATTTAACGGGAGCTCGGTAATATTGAGTTTTTCACTATTCACTACACAACAATCTAACTCTAACTTAAAATTAGGAATTATATCTTGACTGGTTACATTGGTTCTGAGGGTTAACTCTGACTGAATGAGCATCTGGGCCCCATAACCTCGGCATTTGTTGAAAAACTTTAACTTCCCGGTCCCCTTAAATATGACGTCTGTGGGATGCCCGTTATTGCATAAAATAGTTAAGCCCTCATCTCTTGGGGCAACAAAATCCATTCATTATGGCCAAGGGCGGTCCAGATGCTGTGATTCAGAGCGACTACTTTCCTTACACAATCAGGAGGAATCGCTCGAATTGGTTGTAAGAGTTGCACCTCGCAAGGGGAACCATCTTGGGTAGCTTGCAATATGAAATTTTGTTTACAAATACTTAAAGTGTCTGTCATTTGTTTACATTTTAATTGTTCACTGTCTAGTTTGGCATAAAGTCTTTTGGATTGATCAATCAATAAGAATTCTTTCTCAGCTTGTAAAAACAAGTAGTGACCTTGTTCACTTACTTCTATAGGTAACGGAAGTATTCTGTATAGGTTGAATTCATTATTTTCAGCTAAAGGTACATTTAACACATAAGTCAAAATATTTTTGTACAATAATACATCGATATCAATTATTCTCAGGAGCAAGTAACCATTTTCCTCAGTCAACGGAATCGGAAACTTCTTGTCCCCGATGTCGTTCCTAATTAGATTCAAATACTGAACAACTTGTACCGGGTTAATAAGGTGTGGTTGAAGCAATCCCCTTTGGGAATTCACAATAGCATTGACTAAGAGATCATACTCCCGTTGGATGCCCTGGAGAATGGCTACTGCTCGAATTAAATGTTTATTGCTTGCGACCATTATTGACAACCGTCGAACGGCGATATCAGTATGATTAGAAAAATTTTGGACATAACGCTGCATTTTTCTCATGCCATTCATTAGAACTTCCTGATTTCGGCTTACACTCGCCACTGAATGATTGAAGTTCGACAAAAATGTTTTCACAATTGTGAGTTGCTCTTTGTTAAGTTTTAGCAGTTTCAGCTGCTCAGTCTCTACTGTGTTTATCTTGGATTGCAACGGTCGGAGGAAGGAATATCATACTAGTAGAGTACGCGAAATGTTGGAAATGCGTGTACTGTGTGTTAGTTCGGGACGAAAGGTTTCGTGATATTACCGCTCGCCTGGGCGAGTACGCGGAGCCTTATCAGAGTCGAGCTCAGCTGGCCAGTTGTCCTGCTGTGATATCAGAGGCGGCCTCGCTTATCGCTTGCGGAACGCAACGTGAGCCCCGCAGCCATCTTGGCTTGACGCTGTTATCTGTGACGTGTGGGGTCGAGCCCCCCGAGCACGTGCGTTTGTTGACATACAGGCCACGTGGCTGTGTTTACTAATAACTTCTGTCCTATTAATCGTATCGGAGTCCCGTTTTCCATTATTTGCATGGCTTGGACACTGCTATTAGGTTATGCTTGCGGGGTCAAAGACTGAAATGATTATTTATATGGTTTCAAACGATTAGCGTGTACCTTTTCCCGTTTATAACGCCCCCTTTGGATAACTACGTTCGGTAGATCAAGCTCCAATATTTTATATGGGCCAACAAAAAGGGTTCCTAGTTTCTGGCTTCGTCCCCTGCGGATGGATTCGTCCTTGAGGAGAACCTTATCCCCGACCTTAAATTCAACGGCGTTTTGGGTTCTATCAAAGTATTCCTTATTTTTCTCCTTGACCTCTTTGTTAATTTCTCTGGCTCGCTTGTGCAAACTTTGTAGCCTAGCCTTTAGCTCTGTAGCGTAGTCCTCATACGAGTAAACAACTTCGGTAGGGTCTTTTTGCAGAATGCCCGGTATATTAGGCACGCGTCCAAAGAATAGTTCAAAAGGTGAGAAACCTGTAGCTGAGTGGATATTAGTATTTATTACAAAGATGGCAAATGGGACCCAGGAATCCCAGTCCAGCTGATCGTTATCTACGTAATGTCTAAGGTATTCTGCGATAGTGCGATGTTGTCTTTCGAGCGAACCGTTGGACTGTGGTGAATATGCTGAGGTGTGAATTTTCTCTATCTTTAGAAGTTGGCACACTAGTTTTAGGGTGTCACTAATGAAATTTCCCGCATTATCACATAAAATTTGCGATGGGATCCCGTAGCGTAGTATGATTTCCTCGACGAGAGCTTTGGCAACAGTGCGCGAGTCTTGTGCGGGAACAGCAACCGCGGCCATAAACTTCGATAGACTATCTTGGAAGGTGAGTAAGTATTTGTTACCTTGGTGAGAAAGGGGGAACGGCCCCACGATATCGATAGCACATCTTTCAAAGACTTGTTCTGGTGTTTGGGTTAGCACAAGCGGCATTTGTGTGTTGCGCGTTGTTAATTTATTTTGTTGACAGCTATGACATTTCCTAATGTATTCTCTGATATCCTGTTCCATACCCTTCCATTGAATGTATCTTTTCACCTTCTCTATTGTTTTGTTTACACCTGTATGGCCAGCCACCGGTGACTGGTGGCATTCCCGCAGGATTGCTTGTTTTTCAGCCTCATCTAGTTCAGGAAACTCATCCTCTGTAGTCTGCGTCTGCGCTTCGGCCTTTTGTGTTTGAGTGTGTGTGGTATTAGTGTTCTCTGAGGTGTCCATATCTTCACTGGCGTTCTTATCTCCATTGGTAGGAGTATCTGGGACTGGGTGAATCTCTCTGATTCGACTGAGGGCGTCAGCATTCGAGTTTACCTTTCCACGTTTATAAATCAACTGGAAATTGTACTCAGAGAGTTTTAATCGGAATTTCAACAATCTAGAGGATGGGTCCTTGACATTAAAAATCCATACAAGAGGCTGATGGTCGCTTATTATCTTAAAATGAGTCCCAAATACATAAGGACGAAATACCTTGCACCCAAACAGGCAGGCAAGACACTCACGTTCGCTCACCGAGTAGCTCCTTTCTGCTTTACTCAGCGTCCTCGACGCGTAAGCTATAGGTAAATCTTCTCCTATTTTCCCTTGCGATAAGACAGCCCCGAGGCTTTCCCCGCTCGCGTCGACGGTAATTAAAAATTCCTCTCCGAATCGTGGGTATTGTAACACAGGTGGCGTAATTAATTTCTCCTTAAGGGTCTGGAATGCCTGTTCAGCTTTAGGGTTCCACTCGAATTTGACGCCTTTCATGAGAAGATCATATAATGGCTTCGCAATTCTGCTGTAATTTTCAATGAATCTTCGATAATAACCGGTGAGGCCTAAAAATGTTTTGAGTTGTTTTGTGGTTTCTGGCTGAGGGTAATTTTTAACCTTTTCGGTTTTCGCGGGGTCAGGATAAACTCCTGAACTCGTTATCTTATGGCCTAAATAGATAATCTCCTTACGAAGGAATTCACATTTAGCTGGCTCCAATTTTAAGTTGTGTTTTCGGAGCCTGGAGAAGACTTCTGCTAACCTTTCCTGATGTTCGACCAAACTACTTCCGTAAATTAAAACGTCATCTAAATACACTAGAGATTTATCACCATTGATCCCCAAAAGAACCTGGTTCATCAATTTCTGAAACGTACTACCGGATGTGGATAACCCCATTGGCATTTTGGCGAAATGGAATTTTCCTTTGTTTGTACTGAAGGCGGTCATCTCTCTATCTTTCTCATCAATTAGCACTTGGTGATAGCCCCTCGCCAAATCGAGTGTAGAAAAGTACTTAGCTTTACCTAAGGAGTCTAGAATCTCTGAGATTAGAGGTATTGGGAAGGTTGATCCCACGGTGATCTCGTTGAGCTTCCTAAAATCTACGACTACCCGATATTTTTGCTTTCCACTGGCGTCTGCTTTCTTGGGAATTAAAAGTATAGGGAAATTCCAACCACTGGTTGATTCTGTAATGATTCCCTGTTCTAACATGTTATTAATCTCTTCATCTAATATGGGCTTTAAAGCTTCAGGTGTTCGGTACGATCTACAGTTAATAACAGTTCCTGCTGCTTCAGGTTTAAGTTTAATTTCATGTTTCACAGTGTCAGTATGTGTAAGCTTGTCACCTGGAAGGAAAAAGAGATCGTTGTATGTTAAGCATAATTCCATAATGGACTGTCTTTCCTCCGGGTTAAGATGTTCAAGTCTCAGATTCTCTTTAAGCAAGTTAGCACGTGGCTTTGTTTTGGTTGACCGCTGCGCCATATGATCCGGCGGCTTATCAACATGACGTATGCGTGGTGGGCTGGGCACGTCAGCATCAGCTGACAGCTCTGTGTACGGTTGTGTTTCCAAGGCTGTGTAGTAAAATTCTACTTCCTCCTCTCTAGTATTCAAAACAGGAATAATACACTCACCGTTCTTTACTTTAACAATTGATTCGGGTACATGGACACCGGAAATTAGCTCTTGTTTACCTATTATAGCTTCTGTGTTCCTTTTACCTTGTACTTTTATTCGCAAAACTCTCTCCTCTCTAGGACCTACTTTAATCAATTGCTCTCCTTCATCTGCAGTGGTTTGTTTCGATTTGTTAGGTTGCCCTGGATGAAAATTTTGCTTGTTTTGACTTTCGCTTCCGCTGTCAGTGACTCCCCGATTAGGCACTGCATTGTTTTCTGCGGAAACATGGGTGTTTTTTGCTTTCTGTTGTTTCGAATTGCCTTGTGCGAATTCCGAGTGTTTGGTTGTCTTTTGAGTGAAATTGTTTTGTGAATTTCTAGCATGATGATTCTGCTTACCCTTGTACTTTGGGAAAGCATTTGCATTTATTACCCTGGCCTTCTGGTCTGTTAAACTCTTTTCCTTCCTTGACAACATGGGAATGTTATGACCTTTAACGTAAACTGTTCTGTTCTTATAATTAATTACTATTCCATGCTGGAGCATAAAATCTCTTCCTAGTAACCCTTGCTCGCTAATATCAACCTTTCCAGATACAACATGAAATTTATGAGTTAGGTAATGGTTGGGGGTTAAATACAATCTCAGCATAACTGTTCCTTGGTTCTAACCAGTTGAGGTGAGATCCCCTTGATTTGGATTGTCTGTTGCCTGTTTATAGGAGTATTTGGCTTCAAAGCTGATTGATTTATAAGACTTAATTGTGCCCCACTGTCAAGTAAATATGGAATATTTTGATTGAGTATGCTAGGGCAAGGCAGTTTTATATAATCACTAGCATACTGACAACCTACGGCATATACAGATCCATAATTCCGAGTGCTAAGATGGTTGTCTCCTCCCGCACCCGGTCTCCGATTCCCTGTTTGTTTGAGTGTGTCATTTTCCCCCAGATTTGCTTTACAGTTAGATGGGAAATGCCCTATCTCATTGCACCTTGCACATTTGTTTCTTTTGGTTCGACAATCAGCTACTTTGTGGCCGGAATTTCGGCAGTAGCTGCACGTAATGTACTGGACTCTTTTGCATGTTGCATTGCTTCTACAATCTTTGGCACTGTGGCCAGTACGATTGCAAATTTGACAAGTTATGGCGCTTCGACATTCCCTACTTAGATGCCCGATTCTTCCACAGGAATTGCAAGTCACGATGTACCCCTATTGTGTCTGAACTGTGTCGTTTTGGTGTCTGTTTTGTTATGTGAATATTTTTCGCGTTGCGATAGAATTGCTGATTCTTCCGTAAGGGCTAAGTCAACGACTTTTGGTAGGGTTGCCTTTTTACCCTGTGCTCTGACAATTGTCTGTATTCTTTCGTCTTTTAACCCTTGCACAAATGTCGCCCTAGTCAGCTTTTCTATTAATGCAAGACTTCCCTCAACATCCGCGGCCTTCATTTCATTTACAGTGGCTTGCCGGAAATCATGTTCCAAAGCGTCAACACGATAAGCCCATTCTGCTATTGTTTCATTACTTTTTTGCCTAGCCAAGAATAATTGATATGCGTAATAATCCAAGGATCTCTGCTCCCCGTAATTTTCTATCAAAATAGCTTTGATCGAAGGCCAATCTTTTGTCTGGTCTCTGACAAGAATTTTTGACCTTGCGTTCGAAACTATTTTGCTTTTGACAAACTGTAACAATACATCATGCTCCTCTACAGCTACTAAAGAGAAAGCTGTCGACACATTATCAATAAAGGATCTCAGTTCTGATTTATCTCCGCTAAAATTGTAGGGAATTAATTTTAGTGCATCTGTGACTGAAATTTTCACACTACTTGATTCACGCACACTTTCCGCACTCGATAGCTTGTCGGTAGGCATTTTGAACACTTGTTAGGCACTGTTTTTCACTTTACTCACTGTTTTGTTGCTGCGATTGCCGTGGCTGCTCTGCGATGCACGCCGTGGCTGCTTTGCGATGCGCGTCGGCCCGGTCAGCGCCTCTAGCGGATGCCGCCGTCCCTTCTCGCGTCGCGATCTTTTCTGCTGCGTCCAGGTCGCTCTGCCGCCCGCGATGGCGAATCTGCGTCGCTCACCAAATGATTCCGGAACGTCTTCTTCTTTCTTGATCCTTCTCTTGCCTATCACTCCCTCTGTGATTAACTAGTCTCTGTGTTAGGTATAGCGAGAGAAATAATTTCTTCCTCTGCTATGCTAAGTGGAACTTTGTTCCAAGTTAGTATGCGGTAATTGAAACCCCAGATCTGCACACCAATTTTATGTGGGTATGTCGCGTGTTGGCCGAGCGAGAGCCGAAACTTACCCACTGTGGGTCCGTCCTAGCGTCTACTTACTGTCGGCTGAGGTACTTCGGGTTTCCAGTCGGCATCTGTAAGCTCCTGGCTAGGAAAAAGTACATACACAGAGACTTAATTTGCATCAAATCAGGATGTAGGGGCTCCTTGAAATGACATGAAGAGTTGTGACTACTTGATTTATTGTGAAAGCGGCTGTGTGGTACAGTTACAAGTTGCTGGTACATGAAATCGGTGTTTCCCGATATTGGAATAATGGACCATAGGATCCGATTAATGCAGTATGCATTCCAAGCCAGCAGAGGGAGAATGATAGGAAAAATGCCTAAAACGGCCTAATTGGATGGTAACAGGTCTGCCCCACGAAATTTCACATCCCGGACTGGGCGAATCGTGCGCGCAAAGAAGCGCCCTCGATTCCGGAAGGTGGGGAAAGCCTTCCTCTCATTGGCTGTTTGTCACTATGAACACGCGTGTGGTTCACGTGCTCATAGTGTGTAAGCCTCGTGTACTAGCCGTGTTGGCTGAGTTTCCCACAGTACGGACCGCAAGATCAGCGGCCTTGAGCCTGGTGTCGTATATGAGCGGTGTAACCTGCACACTACTGCGTTAGCTTGGAAGCACTCCGCCTTCATTACCGCTAAACTCTATACTAAAATCTATACAAAAATCAGCTACCGCGACAGGATCGTTCTGTTGTTCTGATTACACCTTAAGGCGCGTTCCCACGGCGCGTCCCTCGGCGCGTGGTAGGGAACGCCATTCATCTTTGCCGCATATGCTAGCAGGGACGACGCGCCTCGACCCACCACCAGGCGGTAAAAGATGAAAGGCGCGTACTGCCCCCCACGCGCAAAAAAAATTTACAGGTTGTCCCTGCAAACAGGGAGCAAATTGAGACGTACGTATCGCGATTGCAACGATTGAGACAATTTCGGCTGAGTCGGCTTGGAGCAGGGAGCGAGTGCGTTTCGTGCCATAAGTAATGTGTGTCTTTAAAAATGTCTAAAGAGAAAGAGGTGTGGACGAATATTTTCGAAATTTATAAGAATATACCCCAACTGTGGGAAAAACACAACGAAAACTACATAAACCGCAAAATGCGGAAGAAGGATTTCAAGTTTTGCTCGAATTTCACAAGGAATTGGACCAGGAAGTAACACTTGCATTCATTTTTTCTTCTTTAATTTAGTTTTTTAGACATTTGTAGATAGCCCAACATGTTTCAGGAATGATGCCTGAAAGCATTTGTGGTGAAAACGGCGAACTAATTTTCATTTCTTCATAGGTTTATCTACTTGCCAAAAATTGCTTTTAATTTCGCGCATTAGGATTATATATAAGGGGCCACTAATAGCAGTATCTCTTCAAAACTTTCAGAATCTACTCTCCAAAAATTATTAAAATTTTCTGGCTCTAGGCTTCTCAAAATGTTTATGTAAGACTTTTCTTAATAAAATCCATGTCTTCGCCCAATATCTTCTCCTTTTCTCTCACAGTCAGTACAAACTGTAATACAGGTTATTGTCAAAACGATGTCTGCTTTTTGTTGCTTTGATATAAAAGTAGCCGTAATTAAGCGCTTGAACATAGTAGTCATGTGATCACAATATAAACTAAAATTGGTAGCGAAATTGTGATGTGTGGAGGGAAGCCCCATATGATTGCCCTGCTGATTGCCCCTGCAGATTGGGACCGTAATTGGCTCGTGTGTAGCTGTCTTTACAATGGAATCTAATGGGACCACTTCATATGACGAGTCAGCGACCTGCGTCCGCCGAAATAACCACATGAGCCGTGCGGCTGTACAGTCCCAGAACAGTGCGAAATATTTCAGAAGGAAAGATGTTATTTACAGCGTGGCAGGATGAAAATTTGGTGGAGATTGTCTAAATTTCACCACTGAGCAAGGACCAATATGTGAATAACAATGTTTGGAGAGGAATCACTTAATTCATCTAGAAATAAGATGAATAGTACTACCCTAAGTTCATTC
>JARYHS010007969.1:0-12355 GCA_031002005.1 Vandiemenella viatica
GTCGGCTAACACAAGCTTCCTTCTGAATCACTTGCTGAAAACTTCAAACGTAAACATCTAGCTCTATGAAAAACTAAATTGACCAGAGGAGGTGGTGAAGAAATGTTTTAAAGTACTGACTATTCGAAATGGAGATAATAACTACCCTGAAAACTTTGATCCGGCTCTTGCCTAAGTATGCCGGGATGGTATGGGTATCTAAATACTTGGTATCAATCACGGTAATTGGATGTTGTCCAAAGGAAGACAGCTACATATTTATTAGCCAAAATTATTTTAGTATGCAAACAATCTCTATGATGTATGTGTTGGAATCACTGGAAGATAAAAGGAGGCCAAGTTAGTGTCGAGTGGTGTTTAAGGCATACACTGACGGTGATCCAGAATGGTTACCACGCGAAGACATAGACGAAGTATGAAGAAGGGAGGGGATGACGATAACCATATATTAGCAGTAGCTTTCGGACATAAGGGAGTGGAGGACAGGAGTAAATTATAGAGGAAGGAGGTGAACAAATTGGTCAAAAAGTAAAAGATTTTAAAGTAAAAATTAGCATCTTTCGGATCAGATCTGTTGGGAAATTACGTGAGGTGAAATAGAAGGGGGAGTCCGGCGAAATCTCACCAAATCTCACCAAGGGATTGGGGAGATAGACGGAAATCACGTCACCTTTTAAAATTATTGATGGACACTGGAGCTAAAAAAAGGGTCCACACACGTACGTGGTCGGTCAAGAGGGGGGGGGGGGAGGGGGAGGGGAAGAGGTCCCGACAAAATATCACTTCATCTTGGGAGGTGGGGTATCCGACAAGATTCTAACCAAATCTCATCTAATCTCACCAGAAAAAAAGGGGGGGGCTTCCGGAATTCTGAAAAAAAAACCACACGTAATTAGTGGAAGTTACCACCAAGGCGCAAGTTTCATTCCAATGGTTTAAGAAAAAAGTGGCAAAAATTTTAAGTGATAATTTGTGGCTGCCTTCTTACTATATAATCAAGAAGAACTTCGCATATCGAAACATTTTGGTGTTAGTCATTTCAACATTTATCTGTTATAAAAAATATAATCAATAAAAATTTCAGTTGTGATATGAAATAAGCTAATTTTGTGTTTTGGATCAAGCTAATTGCAGGGTTATAAAAAATGAAGGTTTTGATAGAGAAATAATGAAAAAGCAAATGTCAGATTTTTTATTAGACAATTTAACTTTATTGTAACGATTAAATTAAAGTTAAGTATCATTGATAATGACAATCAAAACGATGAATGGCTTATCTGTCAAGGTTACAATATTGGAAAACCATTTGTTTGGTTTTATAAAAAGAGGTACTTTGAAGTAAAATCGTTTTTATATAGTTTAAATGTAGCTAAATGAAGTATATAGTCTACGCTTGGTAATGAAGTGAAATTTTTAACTCTGTACAGAAGTTATATAAAACGGACAGCGGTTCAATGTTTTTTTTTCTCTATCATTCTTGTAATGTACAGTATTGTTAGACTGCAAAAACCTTCGAACTAGATGGAAGGTGGGGAAAAAATTATAAGCTCTATACAAGTGAGAGACGGTTAATGGTTGCAAGGTCCACATGCGATGCCAATTAGCGATATGTTCTCCGAAGAATTGCAGCACCAGTTTACGACAGCAATTTGGAGCGTACAGTAACACCGCCTGGTAATATAAAACTATATAATACTCGTACGTGTCATTTTCTGTCTTTGTAGGGACAAAGTTAGACAGTGCAGATTAAAGGTGTTGCTGAGGCCATTATAATTAACGATTTATCTCATTATTTTTATGGCTAAAGATTACTTTATGTTACTTTGCTTTCACACACGCACGCTGGGAGAGGTAAAATAAGAAATCAACGCGGTCTGGAAGTGGAGAGACCAAAAAAAAATTGTGCTTGGAGTGTGACTCGTTTCAGACTTCATCCACAGGGTCCGAAATGCATATTCTAGTGCAATAAATTTGCATTCAAGTGACTGAAGGCTGTGTTTTATTCTACATTTTGTCTATTAATTTAGTTTTGGAGGGAATCAGAAGATGTTTACATACTTTATCTTTTTTCTGTGGGTTAAATTTTGAGATTGTAATGCAGTTTATAGGGACAGTTTTTTTTTTTTTTTTTTTTTTTTTTTTTTTTTTTTTTTTTTTTTTTTTTTGCAGAAATGAGGACGAATATGCAAAAAATTATTGCAATTATATTTTACATGGTTTTCTGTCGAACGAAGGGTTATAGTTCACTAAGCATTCATTGCCCAGTCTCTACAATGGCATTATTGATAACGGGTGTAGTTGCGTTAGTCTTGGCAGTACGTTAAAGAAACATCGGTATTGTCTTTTCGTTGTGGTACCTCGCGAGGAAAACGATACAGAAAGGAATTAACAAATTATTTACAAGTAGTTATGTGCTCCTTTTATTAACTAAAAACAAGTGAAATTGCTCTGCTAGCAGAAAGCCTGATTAAGTGAATCAACAATTGATTTGACTCAAATTTTGGGAATCTAGTTTAGTTCCAGGTTTGGCGATTATTGCTTATCCTAAAGGAACATCCATGTTAGGTTTGCATTCTTTGTGAGCAGGTACCTATTTTTGGTTATGCTCTACACCCTGAGATTGGACAGGTAGAAATGGTAATATCCAGTGTTACTATAAAATATCTGAATTTCAGGAAAACAATGTGTATATGGCGTAAATTTCAGGTTCGACTTCTGTCATGCTCGAAGGTTTTTTTTTATTCGTTTATACCGCAGAAATTTTGTTAACACGTACTATAAAATAAATCGTTACATTAACCAGTTAGGACGCTTGCTCTATTCAAGCATCCCGATTCAATATATATATATATATATATTCCATTTGGATGACCGGTAAGCTTCACTATATGGATTCATATTAAGATCATGCATATATCATTAGTCTCAAAGAGTTTATTACAATCAATGTACAGGACCACATAAGACATATTCAAATCTTGATTCAAACAACCCAACCAATGGAAACGAAGTAAAGTCTCTAGGACTAATTTACTTTTTCTTATCTTGGAAGACAGATTAAAACGGTACGCCTTTTCGATATTAGCAGTTTCTAACAATCCGATAAAATATGACATATTACTGTCACTTTAAACTGATCACTAACCCGTCAAAAATCTCTTAAGATAATTTGATAAATTAACCTGCTACGTACAACCAGCGTCATTAGTTCATCAACGTATTTGTGTGAGGTAATAATAATAATCTGTGCTTACTACTTTCTGATAACTTTTGTTGAGAATAACCTAGAAATCCGAACGGATAAAGGACTTCAGGTTAACGTAGAATCCCAACCATCGCCGGCCTCGGTAGCTTGGGGGCTAGAGTACTGGCTCCACCTGTCGAAGGTCGCCGGTTCGGGTACAGCCGTGGGCATGGGTGTTTAAGTGCTGTGTTTGTGAATGACATATCCAGCCTGGGGTGTGTTTACTGCATACTGGATAAATTGAAAGAACTGGATCACAAATAATCACTATCGAACTGGTTGTAAGGCCTTAGATGCCGGAAGCCATAAAAAAATCCAACCATCAATAATAAAATGAAGGACATATCAAGGATCCTTCTTACTATCAACTGGCTCCAGAGGACTTCAGAACCAAAGCCTACTCTGCAATTCACAAAATTGTAGCTGCAGAAGGCTTCTGGACCAAAACTAATCTCTACATTGAGGATTCCAAAACCGAATGGCACGAGGGAAGAATAAGCGGTTCCTTATTTCTCTCATCATTCCTGTCATTGCACTTAAATTGGGTGATGGACTATTTCACTCCTATCGCAGATGAAAGGTGTTGTTCGCATGTTAGCGACTAAATTCAAACGAAATCTAAACGCTTTTGTGCCGTATAATTCATATTCTGTGACGCTATCGAAACGGCTGTGACAAGCATTCACAACTCTAACGGCTCTTGGCTGTACTTCCTCCAAGTTCTCAACAAATACCTTACAGGTCCTAAACAACACAACGGTAGTTCAAATGTAGACGCTCGAGATTATTTTCATTTTATTTTTTTAACGTTAAGATTTTTTTTTAGCGCTGAAAATATCACAAAGCCAGTGATAAGAGTGTTACTGGTAAACTGTAGAAGTATAATGAACAAAGTAATGGAGTCTGAAAACCTAATGGAGATACATGAACCTCAAGTAGTTATAGGGGTAGAGTCATGGTTAAAACAAGGAGTAGGTACTAGAGAATGAGATTTTCCCAATGGTTAGAGAGTGTACCGCAGAGATAGAGGAGCAACTGGCGGAGGGGTAGTCATACTGGTTGGCAAAGAATACTACAGTTCACTGGTGTTCAGAAATCATAACTATGAGTTACTTGGGTAAAATTCTGAGGAAATTAAAAACAAAAAGTCAGGGTGATGGCTGCATACCGCAGTGGAAGAATGGATGATAAACATGAGGCTCTTGGTAAGAAACTAAGTTCATATTCAGAGTTCAGGAGTGAACTTAGAATATTCATTATTGGTGGGGATTTGAGCTTACCAGGTGTCAACTGTGCAGGAAATGAGATTAATAACACAAAGGAACAGAGATTTGCAAATACCTCAGTAAGGGAAGGAGGCTTTACACAAGTGGTTGAGCAGAAAATATGGGGACCAAACATGTTGGATACCTTCCTAATAAAGCCTGATGATTATAACCTTATCGAGTTTCAAGTAACTGAAGAAATAGTGATCACAATGCATTTCTGATGGATATAAGGGGATTCAATAAACCAGTGACCAGAATTGAAGGGGAAATAGATACAATTATAAAAAGGTACAAATTTTGGAACTGAAAATATATTTCATGGTTAATTTTATTAAATGGAAGAATGGCACAAGTACAGAGGAGACGGAGTGGGACGATTTCAAGGAAATATTAAAAAAGGGTGATAAATTGTTTATTTCAAAACCGAAGATAAACAGAAGTACAGAACCTACATTATATAACAGGGAGGTGAGTAGATTAAGGAGTTTGGTGAGACGAGAACATAACAGAGTGAAGAATTAGCAAGAAAGTAGGGAATTCTTGAAACCAAGAAATTATGATGTCAAATAAATTGGCTAAGGGTGAGTTTATGAGTTTATTGGTGCAGGGGTACCTATATTAAACTTATGTATCTAGAAATTTCTATAGATGTATCAGGAAACTGTGGGGAAGAGAGGATGTTGAGGCAATTATAGATAAGGATGGAGAAGAAATAACTGATGATTTTAAAACGGCGGAGTTATGAAGTAACTGGTTCAGTGCGACCATTACGGACAGTAATTCAGGACAGGTAGGGGTTATATCAGAAAACGAGCCTATCCGCAAAGTTGGAAGTGAGCAGATTAGAAAATCTGAAATTAAACATGAGATATCATGAAGGAACTAACGAATCTAAAAGGCTTAAAGGAGTTGAGTGGATTATATTGCCACAGATGTCTTAAAGATAGGAGGATGTGACATTGTACCTTATCTTGAATTATTATTTAAACTAAGTCTGGATACTTGTTGTTTACCAGATAACTGGAAAAGTGCGATAGTAGTACCGGTCCATAAAGGAGGGGTGACAAACAGGGTTGGAAAACTAAAAGGCAATCAGTTTGACATCAGTGGTAGGTAAAGTAATGGAGAGATTAATATGCAACCATATTAGAGGTGTTTATGAGGAAAGTAAATGGTTTTTAAGTCAGCAACATGGCTTTAGA
Organism: Vandiemenella viatica; assembly: GCA_031002005.1. Taxonomy (NCBI): domain Eukaryota; kingdom Metazoa; phylum Arthropoda; class Insecta; order Orthoptera; family Morabidae; genus Vandiemenella; species Vandiemenella viatica. The sequence continues at coordinate 5,715 of JARYHS010007969.1, forward strand.
CAAGGATATTAGAGTGAATCTCAGTTAGTATGATATATGCAAGATATTTCTGATGAAATGGACAGAGAGGTCAAGTTGATAGTGTGGCACTAGATCTTACAAAGGCCTTTGACAGAGTGAACCATAAAATGGTGCTAAATAAGGTAAAAACTTTGGAGCTGATAAAAAGGTGATTTGCTGGTTGGAAGAATTCCTAAAAGGTAGAAAGCAATAGTTTAGGGTAGGAAATGCAATATCAAAAGAAGTAGGAGTGAACATGGGTGTTGCACAGAATAGTGTATTGGGACTATTGCTATTCGTTATAATAATGAATGATTGTGTTAACCGTTCACTGTCGGAAGTTAGATTGTTTGCAGATGACATAATGTTATATAAAAGGATAAAAACAATAGAAGACTGTTAACAGCTGCAGGATGATGTAGATAAGATAACTAGCTGGGTGAGTCAACATTATATGAGATAAATACAAAGAAGAGCCAGCTTATTAGGTACACAGATAAAAAGCTTAAGGTTGATTATGATTATTAAGTGGGGAAGGAGCTGCTTATTGAAAACTCGAAATGTAAATACCTTGGCATAACATTTGACAAGGGACTTAACTGGGCAGGTCACATTGAACAAGTAGTAGGGAAAGGGCTCAAAATCCTTCACCTGTTGGAAAGAGTGATGAGGGGATGCACTAGAGAATAAGGGAATTCAGGTACAAACGTTTGCTCACACCACTGCTGGATTATGGTAGTGTAGTATGGGACCCACATTTTGGGTGTCAAATACAGGGAGGGGGTGCAGATGAGGGCTTCCAGATTTGTCTTTGGAAATTACCACAGAACACAATCGGCAACTAAAGTGATAAAGGAGCTGGAGTGGGACTCATTGGAGGATAGAGGGAGATTAAGAGAGTCATGGGAGTGTACAACGCCTATATTGGTGATGAAGCACCGAAATATGTTGGTGGGAAAATTAAGAGAGATACTTGGAAGGGTAAATATGATTTCAGGCATAAGGGTGGGATAACTTTCTTTCGTAGGAAAGGATGTAAGGGATTGGAATAAATTACCAAGAGAAAGAATTTAAAGTAAAAATTTGTAAAGGACAAAAGCATGTTGGAAGAGGAAAGGAGAAAGACGAGTATGTAGGGAGATTGCACCGGAGCGTGTGTTCCATCGTAATTTTTATCAAATATTATTATTATTATTATTTAATTCGACCCATGAATCATATTCTAGAAATAGCATTCCTTACCACCTACGTTATGTGCAAGTTCCATTTCATGTTCCTTTGTACTGCTACTCCAAAATTCTTCAGTTAATCAACCATGTAATAAATGAACAGTTTACTTTGCATTCCTGTACAAACGGATCCCTTTTGTTAGTTAGGGACATATCCTCATACATTTTTCAACTTCGTGCAAGTTACCATTAACCTTACTAATCGAAGACTGCGCAACCCCAGCCCTCGGGCCACGAAGCGCATTTGAATTGTCCCCCTGCAACAGCGGTCTAGAATATGCTGCCTCATAAAGCTCTGAAAAGGTCTCATCGATGTTTTTACTTTTTTATTATGATTAAAAAAAACCTTTGCAAAGGTTTCATTGATTTTTTCCCCTTTTAATTGTATTTAAACTGTGTTACTTATATTTAAATATCTATGGGAAACTATACACAAGTATTATGTGGCCCGCAGGCTAAATCAGAATCGAAATTGTTACCCGCAGGTTAACTTCGAATCGAAATTGTGGCCCATCTCCAAAACTGGTTGAGTAACCTTGCAGTAAACCGTATAAAACCTCTGATCGCCACGAATTTCTAAGCAAACGGATTAATTCCTTACTGCCCTAAAGATCACTGCATTATCCGCGAATAACATAACGTCGAACTGGTATTAAAGTTGTCTTCAGATAATACGGAACCACCAATATAAAAATAAACGCGATATTTCTTCTGAGGTTTTTGAGTAAGATCTCAATCTTTTGGGCTGTATTGATTGGCGACCCTGGTTGGGTTGAGGTTCGTTTCCTATGAAAATGTATCATTCAGTTTTTTCATCGGTGCGATCTTTGATCCTTTTATGATAGCGACAAAATTTTGTGTTAGTGCCGCCGATATCTGGTTTCCTTGTTCCTGATGGCGATTACCACTCCCTAATGCATTATAACGTATCAGCTTTTAAATTTTCCAGACTTCGTCACACATCACTTTTTGGTCATAACAGTTCCCTCATAATTATCTTGAAGAATCAGCTGATTGTTTCTGATAAGTGCGAACGACTTCCGCCAGCGAGATGTTACTGGAGCGAAATTCCACCTGCGTGCCTTGACAGCACAGCTGCCCTTGGAAGACACCCAACACCGAGTATTATAACGAATTATCTTGATTGCCCGCCTCACTAATACGCGGGGGATGTCTGCTGACTAATTGTTCGACCTTGTGGGTGATTTAGAACGGATGCAGACGCGTGCTTGCTCGTGTTTTCTCTTAAGTTATTCCGGCGTGTATCGTGTAGAGTTTCCGTGCGAGCGTTACCTTCGCTTCGCGTGTTGAATTTTGTTCTCTTGCGCCGCAACTGTCTCCAATTAGGTGCGACTTTGTTACACAGGGGTCAATTTACAGTCGGCTATGCGCGACGTGATAACCTGACAAGATTTTTTCCTTTTTTTTCCCGCGCATGTATAATGTGTAATTGGCTGACGTATGCCACTGCGGTTTGGGCTCAGAACTCTAGCATCCAGAACCTTTTTCTGGCGTATTATAATGGCTGGAATGTACTTCTTACCGTTTTAACGACAACTTTTACCCATTTTACGAATCTGTTTGACACGACTAACGTCCATTTCCACATACATATACAGGGCATCCAGGGATGAAAGAATAATCCTGCACATCATGTCCCTACTACATGATCTTTTTTTATTCGTTTGAAAGTCGCCAATTTTGAGATATTGATTTTTTAAATATTTTTTCGAAACATATGACTTTGTCCAGTTTATTCCATGCTTTTTCCACAAATTAAGATTTTTTAAACCCTGCTATTTTCAATTTACCCAAAGATATTTTAGTCATCCAAAACAGTGTTTTTTAAGTTAAAAAACCTTATAAAAAATCTTAAATGATATAATTATTTTATACTTATTTTAAAGAGAGCATTGTGGATTTTAAACATGTAGAAAAAATAATGATTTAAAAAAAGGTTTTTGGTATGGTGTGCATGCAAATAATAGACAACAAATGCGAATAATATTTTTTATTTCGTTAATTATAAAAATTGTTCAAAATTGCCGCCTTTCTCTCTTATCCACCAATACCATTATTCATTTTAAAAGAAGTATAAAATAATCATACCATTTTTTTTAATTACTTAAAAAAAATTGTTTTAGATGCCTCAAATATTTGTCTAAATTAAAAAAAAAAACGGTTCAAAAAGTCTTAATTTGTAGAAATGGCATGGAATAAAGTGATCAGTCACATGTTTCGAAAAAATATTTAAAAAATCAGTATCTCAAAAATGGTGATAGTTTTACTCAAATAAAATTTTTTCGTTTAGTAGGACATGATGTGCCCTATCTGCGGTTGCAGGATTATCCTTTCATTCCTGGACACCCTGTATGAAAACCAAACTTCAACCATCTATCGCCTCTTGCAAAACAATTTTATTTAGATAAGAAATTTATTATATGTATTCAAATAACCAGTGGGATTGAGAAGTTTGTCTGAAAAATTGAGGCATGTTAGCGCAACCTGTTATAATTTTTTGGTATCGAAACATTTAATGAAGCAGTAGAGGAAAAAAATTTATGAATAAAGGTATTTTCGAATAAGTGACTTGGGAGCTCTACAAATGAGCTGTGGAGAAGATGCGGTATGTTTTTTAAATAAATATGGAATTTCTAACATCGTACAGACCAGGAGTAAAACTGGGTAAATGTCATATGGCTATGTCATCGAGAAGCTTACAAGTGAATTAAAAGGACTTAGGTAATTTATTTGTTCCAAATGATTGTGACTGAATCTATCCATTTAACATTTCGTTACTTAGCGCTAGAGGTACCATATTTCTCACTGTCGAAATAATGACAGTGATTGTATATAAAGAATTGTTAGTAACGGGTAATTGACATGTGATTCTAATGAAACAGCTCGGTCCGGGCGTACGATGAAGGAAATTTACTCATCACCCAGTGACTCCCCTATTTGATGATTCATTTCAAAAACACGCCAGACGTTCCCTTTCGTCCATCCTGCACTCACCTTATGTCCCAAACGAATTACAAAATTCCTCCTCTCTGGAAACGCGCCCAAATCATTATGGTACCGAAACCTAAAAAAACGCTCCATGACCCTCTATCATATCGTCCCATCTCTCTTTTACCCGTTCCTGGAAAAATCTTTGAAAAAATCCTTCAATCACGCATCCTCCGTTTCACCAACTCACTGAACTTAATACCACAATTTCAGGCCGGATTTCGCCCTCATCATTCAACATCTGATCCCCTACTTGCATTAACATCCGACATCACCAAATCTCTAAACGCAGGTCATCCAACATTCGCCATATTTCTGGATATAGAAAGGGCTTTTGACAAGGTGTGGCACGATGGAATTATTTACAAACTTTCTTCCTTTGGCTTTCCCCCAACTTTTCTTCAACTCATTCAAAATTTTCTCTCTTTTCGGACTTGCCAGATCAAAATTCATGATACTCTTTCTTCCCCTTTCACTCCTCAAGCCGGCGTACCGCAAGGCGCCGTGCTCTCTCCCATACTTTACATATTGTATACTTCTGATATCCCTAGACCTCTCCTGCCATCTGAATCTATGGAACTATATGCAAACGACACCGCTTACTGGAGTTCACATCGAAATACATTATTTCTTAACCACCGCGCCAATAGATATCTAACAACACTTGAAAATTATTTTAAAAAGTGGCGGATTAAACCTAACCCCACAAAAACTCAATCAGTCTTATTCCAACATAGACATATGACTTCCACTCTCTACCAGTCCGAATCAAATTTAAAAGTTAAAATCTGGAATACAAAAATCACTATATCCCCTTTTGTAAAATATTTAGGCATATACCTGGACAAAACCCTCAACTCTAATCAACATTTCAAATCCCTAACACAGAAGCTATTTTCCCGCACTAACTTTATTAAATGTATCCGTCCGAAACTTTCTTTCACTCCCAACCCACTTTTCTTTTCACCTACAAAATGTTTGTCCGCCCCATCTTGGAGTATGCCGCCCCTATTTCCTCTCTCCTCCCCCCCTCCAAAATTGAGCATCTCGAATCTAGTGAGCGCCGTATCCTTCGTAACATCCTTCGCCTCGATCACACCAGTCCTTCTGCTTTGGTTTACTCAATATCCAAATTAGAACCACTTCGTAATAGACTATTTTTGCTCAGACAGAAATATGGTCTGCGCCTTCTTGCAAACCGCCCCGATCTCTTTACGTTACTCACTACGAAACTTATAAACCACAAACGCCCCAAGCAAAAGTATATATATCCTCCTCACATAATAGCCCTCTCAATTTTAGAAGAATGCAGTGATGAAGACACCAGAAAACATTTCACACATCTAATATCGCAGGCACTGCCCAAACATTGCAGTCCATTTATACCGAATACTTCTAAGCATTAATAGTCTAAAACCATTACCAATGCAGTATATATTTTGATATATACAAAGAACAAGTACAGTCCCAAAATCAATTCTCACCCATCTTTTCATCTCATCGTCATTAAAATCCTAAAGATTATAGTTAATGTTATTATTTATAGTAAACTGTTAACTATCACAAAAATTCTATAATTAAAATCACTAAAAATTCTGTATCAATGACTGCTAAAAGTTGTTTCAATTATTAAGTTTTTAAACACCTTCATCATCAAAATCTCTGCTTGATGTTAAATTGTTAATTGCTGCTACTTTTCTAAAGCTGTTAAATGTTTCCTTTTTTTATTTTATAATATAAAAAATATGTAAATACTTCTAAAAAATTTACTGTCTGTTATAATTGCTACCATTTTAATTAATAAAAACTCTTGGGAGCATAAGCCGAAAAGGGCAATTGTTATGCCCTCCAACGGCTCGCCCCTGGCCCTCAGCTGGGGGAATGAAAGGTTTAAAAAAAAAAGAGGTAATCTGTCGATAGTTACAGGCAGTGCGTTTTTGCACTGCTACTTGTCATTCGGGAGGACCGGGGTCTAACTCGGTTCGGCCATCCTGACTGAGGTTTTCCGTGGTTTTCCTCAGTCACTCTAGGTGAATGCTGAGATGGTTCCCTACAAGGCCACGGCCGACCTTCCATCCCCCTTAGACTAATAGGCTGAAAAGAGTCTCCGTGACTCTCCAGAAGCCTGGAATGAAATTGAAAAAAAAAAAAAAATGTCGATAGTTAAATACGGTGCAAGGCTCTTGAGTTGACTTGACGCCATGTTTCATAGTTATTTATTCTTTATGTTGATTTATCATAAAAAAATTTATTTCAAATTTGAGTAAATTAATAAGATTAATTTAAGGAAAAATAGCCAATTGCTTAATGTGATTCACTTCTGTCTTAATGACTGACAAAGTCACCTACCTCAACAGGTGAATTAGATGATTTGGTTTATTAGAAAACCTGAGTGTAATAATG